>WNWK01009052.1:0-79727 GCA_009830355.1 Cherax destructor | reverse complement strand
AAATGCTTTAGATATTTCAATCACACCAAAAAGAATATGTATGATCGCAACCATGAATAAAAAAAAAATTAAAAACATTTCAAATGGACCAGTGTATTCTTTTTTAATCTAAGGAATAAGAAAAAAACCCCAATTTTTATTGGATAAAACACTTTAAGGAAAAAATAGGCAGTAATGTAATTCTATTATATTTCGAAATAAAAAAAAAATAAAAATATTCACATTCCTTAACAAAATTTATTCTAATAAATAAATGTTGGTTTTGATGCTAAAAAAAAAGGGTTTTTTTAAAGCATGAAATTACCTGTAAAAAGACTATAAAGAAAAGAATACTACAAAGTTTCAATCATTAAGAAGAAGATTTTAAAAAAATCGACAACTAAGAAATAATAATAACCAAGAACCCTGATAATTTTTAGGGAAAAATTTTCTAACTTAAACAAATAAATTTCTAATTCATTTTTGAGTTACCTCATGCAAACCAATAAATTTGGGGGAGAGGCTCTAAATAAAAATAGCAAAGGGCACTTGCACTTAAAAATTTTCCCCGACCGTTATAAAATACACAAACAGTTTAATATTTTTTTGGGGATTAAAAAAATACAACACATCAATTAAGTCATCTGATTTTTTTTTTTTAAAAAAGTTTTAATTCTTTCATTTTCCCGATGGGGAAAATTTTTTTTAAGTTCAAAACAATGACTGGTGGGCGGGACTTGAGTTCGCCAGCGATGAAAATTTGAAGTCAATTGAATTATTTTTTGTATTTATATGAAAAATTAAAAGTAATTTGGGGGACGAGAAGATTTAACAGTCCCAAACTGAGGCATTTAGTGTTTTTTTTCAAATGGTTCAATAAACTCGTGAACTTTAAAAAAATTGTAAAAAAAGTTTTCAATATTTCTTCCTTGTATTTTTTTTAATTCATTCCGTTAAAATTCTCTAAAAAAATCTGGGAAAAACATCTGTTTTTTTTTTTGTAAGAAAATCAGAAACTAAATACCTACTATTACAGCTAGAACTAAAATTATTCTTATTCTTATTATTAATATTATTATAATAAAAAATAAGTGCTAAACCCCCGGGTTTTTGCCTGGGGGGTTATAAGGTCGTGAAGAATGCTAAGGAAGTATAATCAAAGGTTTGTAATAAATCTGTTGCTGTCAAAAAAATGAGGAGTCTGTGTGAAGGGGGGGGTTTGCGGAAGGAAATGGAGTGGGGGGTTAAAGTGGTGAAAATAAATTCTTGCTCCTATAGAATAGGCAGTCCAACGGGAACGCCCCCTCCATAAGATACCAATAGTAAAACATTGCCCATGCGAAGGAAGCTAGTCTTCCAATCACGACATGATTAAAAAAGACCAGGATCCTAAACTCTGCTTTTGATGAAAAGTCTTTGAAATGTAGGTATGGTTGCAAACCCTAGGAACCTTAGTATATCACCCCTCGGGGGGGACTGCAAAACATCAGATTTCCTTGGGTCTGGGTCTCTTTAGTTTCTACTGGTCCTTCTTACCTGGGGGGGGTTAAAGGGGAACCTTCCTTCCTCTTCTCTGATCAGGTGGTGATCTCCCTTTTTTTTTTTGCCTGGTTACCAGAAAAAACATTGAAGCAAACTACCCCACCACCTCGTGGAAAATGGTATGGATAACGTACCCCCCAACCTGGGCTAGAATGCCACAGGCCCCAAGGGCAAAAAACAGCAAACGGAGGGGGGGATGGGAAAGGAGGAAATGGAGGGAGGTAAAAGGATCGGCACGGATGGTGGGGAGTGGGGGTATGGGTTGGGGGCGGAAGATGAGAGAAAAACCCCAATTCCTCTCCCCAAAAAATTCTTACCATGGGCCCTAGAAGGGTGAAATGTTGGAATCTTTAGTTGAGATCAATTCTGGAAATTTCTTTTTTTTTCGGCAAAAATTTTCAGTGGTGGTGTTCTTTAATAAAAAACCTTGGGTTCTGTATGAGCTGTTTTTTGAAAAATTTTTTTTTTTATCTACATTTTTACTATAATAACTAGAAAAACCCTTTCAATTGCCTTCAAACTCTGAATGATAATTTTTTAATTATTCTTCTTTCTGGGGGCCAATTTTTTATTTTTTTAAAAAAACTTAATTATATTTAATTTAAAAAAATCTTTGGGGGTTTTCTCAATTTGAAAAATCCCTTTTCATGTATTTTATATCCCCTTTTCAAATAAACGTCCCCAAATTTTCCATTTTTTTTTAACTAATTTTATATTTTAAATTTATTATAGCTTGTGAATGTTTTTTTTATAAATTTTTTAAAATTCAGTGCTGATATTTAATTCATTATAAAACGTATGTGGAATCTGAACTGTTCGTTTTCCCCGTTGAGGAGAGGTTGGGGGTTGGAAATAAAGGGATATCTTTCTCGCATTATACAGCCACCGAAATACAAAGTTTTTTTTTCTTTTCAGTTCAATCGATCCATCAGAACGTGGTTGCAATTTGTATCCAAAATGGGGCCATCGACTTAGTTTCTCCTTTTTCCCACCCCCCAGGCCCTTTTCCCCCAAAATCCTCTCCTGGCTAAGGGGGCCCCCATCGTGGTTTTGGAGTCTACCATTAGGGTTTTGCGGGCCAATGCCCCAGAGGCCCAAAAACCTACCGGGGGTCGGCCCCGATAACCCCCGGCTGTGCTGGGCCCTTGTAACATAAAACCCAAACAGCTGATTTTAATGTGTGGGCCCCTCTCTGACTCGTCGGATCCCGGGCCCGCCCCCGCATCTGCCTACTTTGGGGACTTTTAATAAACTGAGCGAAATTTTTTCCTTTAAACCTAACCCTTTTTGGGGGTTTTCACACCTTCAATCATTTTGTCTGCTTACTCCTGGACCTGTAAGAATCAAAAAAACTCCCCCTTTTTTTAGTCAACATCTCGATATTTTTTGTTCATCAGTATATTAGCTGCCCCAATATCTCAGGGCCAAAAACGATTACATTTTTTCGATCTACCCGTTATACTCTTTTTGAATCTATGTAAATCAAATACTGGACACTGATCATTTGTTAAATGTGATTATTCCACTGATATAATCTTTAAAAGACATGGATCAGTTCATAAAATGTTCAGTTTATAGATACTGTCATAGTGTTATTAAAATTATATAATAATTTTTTTTTATACTACTATTTGAATTAGAGAGAGTTCAGGGGAAATTTAAAATTTTAAAGTCAAAAAAAACAAATATTTAAAATGAAATTTTTTAAATAGTTGATAAAAAAGACCTTATCCTCTATTTTAACAAGAGAGAAAAAAAGGGAAAAATAGGAAAGTAATATAGCAGATGATTGGAAATTTTAGGACCTTTGTGATAAGATGGAAACTAAAAATTTTAAAACGTGTCCAGGCGACTTTTATTCTTATGCGTATATAAAAAACTAGAACAGTGTCTTGTGGCGGCAAAACTTAGTAATTATAAAAAAAGGAAAAGTTGAAGCATGAAAATGAAAACTAAAAAAAGATGTCTGGTAGGAATATATTAAATTCTTTATATCTTATTATCAGACCTTTAATTAAAACCTTTTTTTCCTCTTCTTCAACATATATTCTTTCTTACGTTCTTCACATATTTTCAATCAAAAAAAAAATGAAAGTAAAATTGGAAACAAAGATATTTTATCCAACGAGAATCCATGATTTTTTTTTTTGTTATTTCACATCTGCTAATGTTAATTAACACTTAAAATATATTACTCAGTTTAATTCCAGGTTGCAGAAAATTAAATTGTGGATCACCAAAAATGGAAAAAAAGGAGAGAAATATCTGTGATGCTCGGGGGCTCCTAAACACCACCAACCCCGTTGGGGAGATCCCCGTACCCCGGGGCCTTGAAATTTCACTATTCCATGCACATTTAAAGGGGTGAAAATTCATTACTTAAAGATGTATGTATACATGTCCATCATCTGCCTGTATATATTATATTTATATTTAGGAACATGCCAAATTATGGTATCCCCATTTTCTGTGGGCAAAAGTTGACCCCAGCCATACTTTTAAAATTTTAAAATACATTTTCTTAAAATATCAAATTTAAAACACCTTACAATTGTGAGAGATATTCATATATTCACACACAAACACACACCCCCACACACAAAAAAAAAACCCCCAAACAAACACAACGGGCCGGGAAATTGGCCCCATGGTGGGTTTAGGGTTTTCTTCAGCAGGGGGCCCCGGGTCCAATTGGGGGGGGGCCAACATTTTTAAGGGGGTTTTCCTTACAAAAAATATACAACGGGGGGCGGGGGGGTTATGACCCTGCCCCTGGGGCCCAAACACAACACGATTTGGTTGCCTAGACATAAGTGTCTACCGGAGTCTACCTGGAAAACCAGGGGAAAAGCCCCCGGGCGGTTGTCCCCGGCCTCCTTTGGGCCCCAGACCGATCACGCTTTACGCGGCGCATTCAACTTTAAAAACCCCAGCCCGGTGATCAGACCGACGAGGTGCCTGTCCAGTGCCTGTTTAAGACGCCGGGGGGTTTTTTAACCCCTGATGTATGGGAGGCAGTTGAACAATATGGGGCCCCGACATTTTTGTGTTGTCCCTCAACGTGCTAGTGGCCCCCTGCTCTTATTGGGGATGTTACATCCCTGCCGGTTTTGCTTTTAGGGGTGATTTTTTTGCAAGTTTGGTACTAAGCCCCGGAAAAATTTTCCCCGTTTTATAATAATGTATCTCCCCCTGCGTTCTAAGTACAGGTTTTGGGGAATTCAAGCGTTCCCAGTAGTTGGGTGGTTTTCGCAGTTTTGCGGTGAATTCTCTGCACATTTCAAAAGGCAGCAATTTCACCCGCCGAAAGGTGCAGTTAGTTGCACAATTTCAGCCTGATAGAACAAGCGTTCTGTAAAGTTCAACATGGCTTTGCATCCCTGGTTTTTAAATTTCTCTTTTTCCCTCCCCTCATTTTCGAGCAGTGCAATTGCTACTTTTTATGGTCCTTGAAGGTGAGATCCCCCGACATATCCTCCCAGGTCTTTGACATTAGTTTCGCTCTATTGTGGGTTGGAATTAGTTTTTTCTCCGATGAGTTTTAATTTCTTCACGTTTTCCCCATCTGGGTAATTGAAAAAACTCATCATTGAACTTCATATTGGTTTCTGCAGCCCTTTAAAAAATTTGGTTTTTTGTCTGTTGGAAAATCTTGCAGTGTCTTAAAAAGGGGGACATTCCCAAAAGTTCCTGTCATCTGAAAGGAAAAACCGCCTGTGGCTTATACCCCCGTCAATGTCTGTTTTAGGATGGGAAAGGGGGAAAGGGGGCAAGTACTGTGCCTTGGGAACCCCGGGGTTTTTTAAAATAGCTGCCTCAGATTTTTCTCTGTTGACTACTACTCTTTTTGTTTTTCATGTTAGGAAATTATAATCCATCTACCAATTTTTTTCCCGTTATTCCTTTATCACGCATTTTGTTATTCCCCTGGGCACCTTGTAAAGGGCTTTGCAAAATCTGTTATATAACATCTGCATTCTGTTTATCTTCTAGGCATCCAGGACCTTGTCGTAGTGGTCCAGTAGTTGGGGGAGACAGGGGGGGGCCTGTCTAAACCCATGCTTCCCGGGTTGTGCAATTGATGGGTATCAAGATGGGGGGGGATCTTGGCCCCAGAAAACCCCTTTAAAATTTTATGATATGGGACTTAGCGCAATTGGTCTGTAGTTTTTTTTTTGCTTTCTGCCCCCCCTTTTGGGGGAAAAAGGTATGTCTGTTTTTTTAGTAGCTGCGGGGGGATCCCAGTGTCCATGCTCCCCCCCCTAGGGGGTTAAAAAATTGATAGGGGGGTTTTTGCAGTTCTTGATGAATACCGGGGTTCCTTTTGTCTGGGCCTGGGGCCGGGGGGCATGGGCATGTCATTTGTGCCTTTTTGAAATCATTTGGGGGCGTGGTGATATCAGAAAGGCATGCGTCTGTCAAGTTCTGTCATCTCATAAAATCTTTTTGGTTTTTTATTTTCAGTCTGGTTAGCGGCTCGCTAAAAACTGATCATACTGGGATTTAAGTAACTCCTCCTTTCCTTGCCCGTTTTCCCCTGTAGGACCCCCTTTCCCTTTTTTAAATAGGGCCCAATACTGGTTGTTGTTCTCGACGATTTTGCATGGAAAAGAAATATTTTAGGGTTTCTTTAATTTTTTATTTTCCCAGTTTCTTCCCGTGTTTTTTGATTCCTTTAAATTCCCCCTTTAGTTTTAATTCGTTTTTTCTTTTCTCTGACTAGTTCTCCTACTTAATTTCAGAGATTTGGGGCCCCAACCGCTCTTATTCTTTCCTTTCCCCGCCCTGTATAGGGGCGCATCTCTTTTCTGGTTGCATCTTCTCCCCTTTTTCCCCCTTAAAAAGGGGTTTGCCGGAAAACCCCCCGTACCACAAGTTAATTTGGGGGCATAGGTTGGGCCCCCGGATGTTGGCAATCTTGGTTTTTTCATTTAGGGGGGGGAGGCCATAATTGTAAAATCAACTAGAAATAAATATTTGGTGGCGGGGTCAGAGGGGCCCCAAATTGTCCCCCAGGCGGCGTTGCCACGTGTATCACCCTATTTAAAAAAAGGTAAAATAAATGTGATAAGTGAAAGAAATACGGTGAATAGGTTATATTATTTGGGGAAAAAGAAAAGAAGTGGATATACGTCAGAACATCACCCGAGTTTTCAATCCCCGGGATACTACACGCTGGACAAGCTGCATCCGCCATAGTATTCACCTACCCCGTGGTTTTGGGGGGTTTGGGTTAATTCCCCAATTCCCAAAACCACTAAAACTTTTGTGAACGGTCAACTCCATAGTAAGATAAAAATAGGATAAAAATTCCCTCGGTAACAAATAGCAATTGGAATTTTCCCCTAGTAGAAAGGGCGAGCAGACAGGTTAATCATAGAAATACATTAACTGGTAGATCAGGTTCAGGTCAGGAGGTAGAGGAACATTAGACTACTTTTTTCCCACCCCCCACATACAAAACACACTCGTACACCTCCAAATTTCCCACTTTTTTTCACAAATAAATCCAAAATATACACATATATAATACATACACACACACACACACACACACACACAATTTTAATTTTAGGGGCCCCCAGGTTTAAGTCGAGCCAGGAAGGGGCCACTGCAGACAACTTCCCCCCAAAACTCCAAAACACCTTCTCCTTAAAAATTTCCCCTCCTCCCCTCTCCCTCTCCCATTATCTCCACCTCTGCTTCTCCCTCTTCACTCTCTCCTCATAATCCCCCTCTTTCCCCCTCCCCCCTCTCTTCCATTTCCCCACTGTCTCAGTTTCTCCTCTCCCTCCCTCCACCCCACACAAACACTCAGGCAATCACACCACAAAACAACCCCACAGAAATACATAGTTTTCACTCTGTGGCATCTTAAAAAAAAAGGGTCCCAGAGAGCAGGACGGAAAACTGGGGACTGGAGGATGAGTCTGCAAGGAAGATTGGGCAGCAGAGCTCATGAAAAGGGAAAATGAGTGGGGAAGGAAGCTAAAGGAGCTTAGCATGAAAATGGAGGAGAGGATAGCTGCAGAAAGCAAGATAATAAAGGAGAGGATAGCTGCAGAAAGCAGGAAGTGGGAGAAGCAAGTCACAACAGCAGAGGCTAAGATACAAAGATTAGAAGAGGAACTGAAAAATGTGAAACAGCCTGAAGAACTAAAAAGCAATGTGGACATGGTATCAGAAACTGCTACCTCAGTCACAAAGAAGAGGACTGTAGAGAACAGAGTGAAACTGTATGCTGAGGCCCTATCAGACCATCGTGGAGCCTGAGAAAAAGAGGATCACATCAGGAACAATCGGGAGTGTAGTAAAGGGAGGCTATGCTATATGTAGAAGCCCTAAAAGACCACAGCAGTGCACAGGGAAAGTTAAGAAGGAAAAGTGACAGGCCACTGGGCCAAGGGATAACAGACAGTAAAGAGATTGAAGAAACGAAAGCTGCAATGGAGGCAACTAAATCAAATCAGGGGTTACATAGGGCTAGGCAGTGGGAGAATGAAAGAGAGATATCAGTCTTTGTTTATGGGCTCCAGGAAGCTGAAGGGGAAACTTACGAAGACAAGAAGACAAGGGGAGAAAAATGCGATTGAAAACACCATGAAGCAATAGGAGAAGATGATATGAACCAGCTGGCAAAATTTCTGAGATAGGGGGGTTTGCAAGAGGAAGAATCCGGCCAGTCAACGTGATTTTCAAAGCAGAATTGACTCGAAACAGTATACTGCAGGAGAAAGCAAGACTAAGCGATAAATCAGAGTACCAGAGGGTGTATCTCGACCGTGACAGAACACGGAAAGAAAGACAGTAACTGAAAGAGAGGTACAGAGACAAAAGGAGGAAAGAAGATGGACAGGAGAACCCAGACTCAGGAGAGGCTCTAATCAACCACCTTCAGATGTCCCCAACCTGGACCCCAATGCAACCAAACAATCTAACCCAAAAACACATGCCATACCCAATGATTCACCCACCTCATTACAAACTCCACCTTCACACCAACCACCCATAGTTCCCCATCAGATCTCCCCTTTCCCAACCCCAACGTACCCTCCCGACTATAGGTTTTAGAAAAGAAGTTGAAGGTTTGGTATACAAATGCAGATTGCATAACAAATAAATGTGAGGAGTGGCATGAAAGAATAAAGGAGACATCCCCAGACATAATAGCACTCACAGAAATGAAACTCACCAGGATGATAACAGATGCAATCTTTCCACCCGGATATCAAATCCTCAGGAAAGATAGAGGGAGCAGAGAGGAAGGTGGAGTTGCACTGCTCATTAAGAACAGGTGGGGATTTGAGGAAGTGGAAGGAATGAATGGAATGGGCGAAAGGGACGACATAGTAGGAACAATTCAGTCTGAGGGCCATAAGGTGGTAATTGCTGTAATGTACAACCCGCCACAGAACTGCAGGAGGCCAAGAGAAGAATACGACGAGAGCAACAGAGCAATGGTAGACACACTAGCCGAGGTAGCCAGAAGAGCCCACATGGGGAGAGCAAAGTTACTAGTTATGGGTGATTTCAATCACAAGGAGATTGATTGGGAAAATCTGGAGCCCCACGGGGGTCCTGAATCATGGAGAGCCAAGATGATGGATGTGGTACTGGAAAACCTCATGCATCAACATGTTAGAGACACTACCAGAGAGAGAGGTGGGGATGATCCAGCAAGACTGGACCTAGTATTCACCTTGAGTAGTTCGGACATCGAGGATATCACGTATGAAAGGCCCCTTGGAGCTAGTGATCATTTGGTTCTGTGTTTTGATTATACAGTTGAGCTACAAGTGGAGAGGGGAGCAGGAATAGGAAGGGAGAAACGAAACTACAAAAGGGGGGACTACACAGGCATGAGGAACTTCCTACAAGACGTTCAGTGGGAGAGAGAATTGGCAGGAAAACCAGTAAAAGAAATGATGGAATATGTGACAACCAAGTGAAGAGAGGCAGAGGAGAGGTTTGTCCCCAAGGGAAACAGAATTAATGGGAAAACCAGATTGAGTCCTTGGTTCACCCAGAGGTGTAGGGAGGCAAAAACTAAGTGTAATAGAGAATGGAAAAAGTACAGAAGACAAAGGACCCAGGAATATAAAGAGATTAGCCGAAGAGCCAGAAACGAATATGCACAGGTAAGAAGGGAGGCTCAGCGACAATATGAAAATTATATAGCATCAAAAGTCAAGTCTGACCCGAAGCTGTTGTATAGCCACATCAGAAGGAAAACAACAGTCAAGGACCAGGTAATCAAGCTGAGGAAGGAAGGTGGGGAGTTCACAAGAAACGACCAAGAGGTATGTGAGGAGCTCAACATGAGATTTAAAGAAGTATTTACAGAGGAGGCAGGAAGGACTCCAGGAATTCAGAATAGGGAGGTATACCAACAAGTGCTGGATGAAATACACACAACCGAGGAGGAGGTGAAGCTGCTATGTGAACTCGATACCTCAAAAGCGGTGGGACCGGACAACATTTCTCCGTGGGTCCTTAGAGAGGGAGCAGAGATGTTGTGTGTGCCACTAACAAAAATCTTCAACACATCCATTGAAACTGGGCAACTACCTGAGGCGTCTAAGATGGCAAATGTAGTCCCAATTTTTAAGAAAGGAGACAGACACGAGGCATTAAACTACAGACCTGTGTCATTGACGTGTATAGTATGCAAAGTCATGGAGAAGATCATCAGGAGGAGAGTGGTGGAGCACCTAGAAAGACACAAGCTTATAAACGACAACCAGCACTGTTTCCGGGTAGGAAAATCCTGTGTCACAAACCTACTGGAGTTTTATGAAAAGGTAACAGAAGTAAGACACGAGAGAGAAGGGTGGATAGACTGCATTTTCTTGGACTGCATTTTCTTGGACTGCAAGAAGGCATTCGACACAGTTCCTCACAAGAGGTTAGTGCAAAAGCTAGAGGATCAGGCACAGGTAACAGGAAAAGCACTGCAATGGATCAGAGAATATCTGACAGGGAGGCAACAACGAGTCATGGTACGTGACGAGGTGTCAGAGTAGGCACCTGTGACGAGTGGGGTTCCACAAGGGTCAGTCCTAGGACCTGTACTGTTTTTGGTATATGTGAATGACATAACGGAAGGAATAGACTCAGAAGTGTCCCTGTTTGCAGATGATGTGATGTTAATGAGAAGAATTAAATCAGTCGAGGATCAGGCAGGACTACAAACAGACCTGGACAGGCTACAAGCCTGGTCCAGTAACTGGCTCCTTGAATTTAACCCTGCCAAATGTAAAGTCATGAAGATCGGGGAGGGGCAAAGAAGACCGCAGACAGAGTATAGTCATGGTGGCCAAAGACTGCAAACCTCACTCAAGGAAAAAGATCTTGGGGTGAGTATAATACCGAGCACATCTCCTTAGGCACACATCAATCAGATAACTGCTGCAGCATACGGGCGGCTGGCAAACCTAAGAATAGCATTCCAATACCTCACTAAGGAATCATTCAAAACTCTGTACACCATATACGTCAGGCCCATACTGGAGTATGCAGCACCAGTTTGGAACCCACACCTGGTCAAGCACGTCAAGAAATTAGAGAAAGTGCAAAGGTTTGCAACAAGACTAGTCCCAGAGATAAGGGGATTGTCCTACGAAGAAAGTTTAAGGGAAATCGGGCTGACGACACTAGAGGACAGGAGGGATAGGGGAGACATGATAACGACATATAAAATACTGCGAGGAATAGATAAGGTGGACAGAGACAAGATGTTCCAGAGAGGGGACACAGAAACAAGGGGTCACAATTGGAATTTGAAGACTCCTATGAGTCTATGGGATGTTAGGAAATATTTCTTCAGTCATAGAGTGGTCAGGAAGTGGAATAGCCTAGAAAGCGACATAGTGGAGTCAGGAACCATACATAGTTTAAAGACGAGGTTTGATAAAGCAGGGAGAGAGAGGACCTAGTAGCAATCAGTGAAGAGGCGGGGCCAGGAGCTATGACTCGACCTCTGCAACCACAAATAGGTGAGTATAAATAGGTGAGTACACGCATACATACATATAAACACAAACACACACACTCACACACTAAGACAAACACACATCACAAACAACCACACAAAATATATACGTTTTTCATTCTGTGGTTACAAAAAAAATGGGTTGCTTGACAGAGAGCAGGACAGAAAACCAGGGGACTGGAGAATGAGTCTGGGAATGAAGATTGGGTATCATAGCTCATGAAAAGGGAACATGAGTGGGGAAGGAAGCTAGAAGAGCTTAGCATGAAAATGGAGGAGGATGGGCAGGGCAAGGAGAAAACGCAAGTAAGGGTTAAGATACAGAGATTAAGAAGAGGATCTGAAAATCTGAAGTAGCCTAAAGAACTGATGAGCAATGCAGACATGACATCAGAAACTGCTATCAGTCACAAACGTAGAAACTGTCGAGAACGAAGGACTGAAACTGTATGCAGAACCCCTATCGGACCACCGTGGAGTCCGAGAGAAAAGAGGAGCATATCAGGGACACTCGAGGGGACTGTAGAAAATGAAAGAGATAAGCCATTCATAGAGGCCCTAACAGACACAACAGTGCCCAGGGAAAGCTGAGAAAGGAAAATGACAGACCACTGGGCCCATGGACAACAGACAGTGAAGAGACTGAAGAGAGGAAAGCATCATTGAAGGCAACTAAATCGAATCAGTGGATACATAGGGATATGCAGTGGGAGAATGAAAGGGAGTGATCATCTTTGTTCATGGGCTCCAGGAAGTTGAAGGGGAAACTTACAAAGTAAAGCGATTGAAACCATTATGAAAAAAAGAGAAGACTACATGACCCAGATGACAAATTTTCTGAGAATAGGGGGGTTCGCAAGATAAAGTGATTTTCTAGTCAGAATAGTATATATAATTGACTCGTGAGAGGATGTACAACAGGGGAACCCTCTGGCCCCATTTCTTTTCTGCCTTGTCATCAAGGAAGTTACAGGTACTGACTAATGAGCTCAGTACCTGGTTCTTGGATGATGGTAAACCTTGCTGGCACTACAGAATCTCTCGTAAAAGACAGGAGAAAAATATAGAACATAGGTGAGAGACTGGGCCTATCTTTAAACTCCACCAAATGTGAAATAGTTTCTACTAATCGACAGAGAATCGAGGATATTAGTGCTGTTTTACCAGGAGCACGAGCCATCGATCCAGCCAATAGCACTCTCCTTGGTGATCCTCTTGGATCCAATGCCATTGATCTGATCCTAGAAAATAAAATATCAGTCCTCTGGATGATGGAAGGCAAGATGAAAGACATTGATACACGTGATGCATTCAACCTACTTACCAGGTGCCTGTGCCTTCCAAAACTTACCTCCTTCATGAGATGCATCCCAGGCTACAGCAGTCTGAAACTCAAGGAATATCACTCCCTCCTAAATACCATGCTAGAAAGTGTACTGAATCTTTCCCTTCAAGATGGACAGTGGTTGCAAGCCTCACTTCCAATCCTCCCAGAATGCCCTACCAGTCTTATGCTCCTCCATAGCATCAAACGAGTTAGTACAATATATTCTTCCGGACAACCTTGGGTATTCAGCAGGAATACAGGATCCTAGCTACGCCAGTGTCATTACCGAATGGGAGACTCGCTTCTCCAGCACCAAAACCTAGTGCACCACTGGCCTACAAAACAGTCTAGTTGGGATGACCCCATCGCTAAAACGATGATTGCCAACATGTTCAGGGCTGCAACATCCGATAGAAAGACTGTTCATCTTCAAGCTATGAGTGCACCTCACTCTGGGGACTTCAAACAGTCCCTATTTCGGCAATATGAACACTCCTAGACCCTATCACCATCCGTATTGCAGTGGCTCTTCTCCTCACGGCCCCAATTGACACGGAATATACATGTATTTGCGGTGATGTGCAAACTGACGATTATGATCTACATTGTCTTAACTGCTCCAAAACCAAGGGCTGGCACGCAAGACACACGGAAGTCAACGAGATCATAAGAAGACTTGCTATAGCTGGATGCCCAGGCAAGAGAGAGCCCTTATCACTAGCATCCAGCAATATTCACAATCCTGCAAACCGTCCAGAAAGGATCACCATCTATCCTTGGAAGAATGGCAAGCTTTTAGCTTTTCGACGCTGGCTGACAACTACATCCATTACAGTGTTGGGCAACAGGGAGGAGCTGCTGATCACAGGGAGGAGTACAAGATCGACAACTACAGAGACATAAGCCAAGAGTATCAATTCGTCCCAGTGGGATCATAGACCTTGGGATCATGGGGAAAAAAACGCCACATGTTTCCTTAAGGAACTGAGTTCCAGACTCATTGAGACTACCAGGGACTCAAGTGCGGCCACTTTCATGTTTCAGAGTTTCCGCGTGGTCAACCAGACGGGTAATGCTTCCAGTGTACTCGGCTCGCATCTAACTTCCGAAGAGATGAAGAAGATTCATAATCTTTCATATATTGTAACTATGTATTCTTGTTTGTGCTTTTTAAATAAATGATACCTGACCCTATAAAGTCATTAAACACTTTCACCATAATTCACACATAATCACTATCTTTGCAAAGGTGCACATATATGACACTTTATACGTCACTTCAAAGAGCCAGTATCCCAAACCCCTCCTTAAAAGTGCAGGCATTGTACTTCTTACCTGCAAGACTAAAGTCTGGCTAACTGGTTTCCCTGTATCACACTGGTTACCCTGCTCACACTCCAACAGCTCGTAAGGTCTCAAAAACCATTCGTCTCCATTCGCTCATATCTAATATGCTCATACATGCCTGCTGCATTTCCAGGCCACTTGCACATAAAACCTCTTTTACTCCTTCGCTCCATCCTTTCCTAAGACGACCCCTACCCCTCCTTTACCGCACTAAAGATGTATACACCCTCCAAGTCATTAGATTTTGCTCCATCCTCTTTAATGATCAAACCACCTCAATAACCCCTCTACAGCCCTCTGAATAATACTTTTGTAACTCCACACCTCCTTATTTCCACAGTACGAATTTTCAGCGTAATATTTACACCACAAATTGTCCTTAGGCACGACATGGCCTCCAGGCTCCTCCTCGCTGCATCATTCACAACCCATGCTTCACATCCATATAAGAGTGTTGGTACAACTATACTTCTACATATCTATCTAACTATATATATATATATATATATATATATATATATATATATATATATATATATATATATATATATATATATATATATATATAATGTCGTGCCGATTAGGTAAAACTGGTCAATTAGCAAGAACTCATCTAAAATTAAGTCCTTTCTAAAATTTTCTTATACGTTTAAAGATATATTTTTTAATTTATGTTAATGTAAGAATTTATAATTTTGTACCAAGAGAAACTTTGAAAACCTATTACAACAAGCGCAATTTAATTTAGCCTAACCCAACTAAATATATTTTAGAAACGTTAACATTAATTTAATAATAAACAAACACAATGAAATATATTTTTTCGTTATGTTCAGAATGATTTTGGCTTGTTGTAATAGGTTTTCAAAGTTTCTCTTGGTACAAAATTATAAATTCTTACATTAACATAAATTAAAAAAATCTATCTTTAAACGTATAAGAGAAAATTTTAGAAAGGACTTAATTTTAGATGAGTTCTTGCTCATTGACCAGTTTTACCTAATCAGCACGACATATATATATATATATATATATATATATATATATATATATATATATATATATATATATATATATATATATATAACATCCTCATGTCTAGCATGTCTAGCATACTTCCCTTCTGATGTGCGACACACGATACCATGAAGTCCAAATAGATCAGCCGTCGCCCTGCCGCAAATACACCTATGTTCGAAGAGCAACACCAATCCGAATGGCCTGTGGGTCGAGCTGAGTGACCAGGGAGGAATTGGGAACAGCTGAGCCCTCTGGATAATAGTTTGGTAATCCCACACCTCCTATTAATCTAAAATCTATGGATTCTCTGCATTATATTCACAACACACATTGCCTTCAGACACGACATCACCACTGCCTCCAGCCTTCTCCTTGTTGCAACATTCACAAACCACAAACCCATACAAGTGCGTTGGTATAACTATACTCTCATACATTCCCGTCTTTGCTTTCATGGATAAAGTTCTTTGTCTCCACAAACTCCTCAGTGCACCACTCACCTTTTTCCCCTCGTCAATTCTATGATTTACCTCATCTTTCATAGACCCATCCGCTGACATGTCCACTCCCAAATATCTGAATACATTCACCTCCTCCATACTCTCTCCCTCCAATCTGATATCCAATCTTCTGTTACCTAATTTCTTTATCCTCATCATCTTACTCTTTCCTATATTCACTTCAAATTTCCTTCTTTTACATACCCTACCAAACTAATCAACCAAGCTCTGCAACTTCTCTTCGGAATCTCCCAAAAGCACAGTGTCATCAACAAAGAGCAACTGTGACAACTCCCACTTTGTGTTAGATTCTTTATCGTTTAACCCCACACCTCTTGCCAACACCCGAACATTCACTTCTCCTACAACTCCATCTATAAATATGTTGAACAACCATGGTGACATCACAAATCCCTGTCTAAGCCCTACTTTTACTGGGAAATAATCTCTCTCTCGCCTTTATTCTCTAACCTGAGCCTCACTATCCTCGTAAAGACTCTTCGCTGCTTTCAATAATTACCTACTATTCCATACATTTGCAACACCTGCCACATT
The DNA here is from genome assembly GCA_009830355.1 of Cherax destructor. Classification (NCBI taxonomy): domain Eukaryota; kingdom Metazoa; phylum Arthropoda; class Malacostraca; order Decapoda; family Parastacidae; genus Cherax; species Cherax destructor. Next base: position 63,466 of record WNWK01009052.1, on the reverse strand, counting down.
GGCCCTGTATCCACGCTATCATACTCTTTTTCTAAATCCATAAATGCCACATAAACCTATTTACCCTTATCTAAATACTGTTCACCTATGTTTCACTGCAAACACTTGGTCTACACACCGCCTTACCCTTCCTTAAGCTTCCTTGTTTTTCTGTTATCCTGCTCCTCGTTTTACTCTTAATTCCAATAGTAACTTAATCATACACTTTACCATGTATACTCAACAGACTTATTCCCCTATAGTTTTTACACTCTCTTTTGTCTCCTTTGCTTTTATACAAAGGAACTATGCACCCTCTCTGCCAGTCCCTAGGTACCTTACCCACTTCCATGCATTTATTAAATAAAAACACTAATCACTTCAAAACTATATCCCCACCTGCTTTTAACATTTCTATCTTTATCCCATCAATTCCAGCTGCTTTATCCCCTTTCATTCTACCCACTGCGCCACGCACTTTCCCCACACTCACACGGCTCTGACATGACTGTTTGGTCACATACTCTGTAAAATAAACATTTGGTAAATTTTGAATCAACTTCCCCCGTAACAGTTGCCAACTGAATAGCCTTCAAGGAGTCACCACATCCCTTGACCTTAACCAGCTGCGTCTGTGCCGGGTAGTCACTCCCATACCAGCATCTCCCCATCCCCCTAAACCGGGTTTGACCTGGGCCGGGTTATCACTGCCCAGAGTCTCCTGCAGGTCAGGCTCCCCAGGCCCCAGTCACCACGGTCAGTAGAAAGATCAAGGCAGGGGACAGAAGTTCTTCTCTTGCTTACCTGGCTATTCATAGTACACACTGAAAAATCTGTCAGTCACCGATACTCCAGTTTGTGCCTTACCACCTTTTAAAGCAAGGTCCTGTGAAAACAAACATTCCTCACTGTTGAAGAGACCCAAAACATTGTTGCCGAGTAGAAGGTCAACACCTGCAAAAGATACATCTTCTGTAATACCTACAGGTAGGTACCCAGACTGGTATGCAGACTCCACCCATAACCTGTGCACCGGAGTCTTGACAGTAACTCCGGTAATCCCTTTGAGAAAAATTTGCAACCCAGTGTGTGTCACCCGACACTGGCAATACACCCCTGCGAAGCAAGGTGTACGTGCTACCAGTGTCCCTTAAAGATACAACACCTGATACCCTACCTTCATTTTGGTGTATGGCCACGGTAGACTTGTTAGAATAGACCTTCATTCGAGGGTCTAAGACAGCTGGTCCTCTTTGTGTACTTTGGGGCATGACTGCAATGCAAGCAACGACATGTGTAACTGGTGTACTTACTTGAGAGGCATCTGCTGCAGCCTGGTCTCTAAGCATCTGTCTACAATATGGATGCAGGTGGCCCTGTTTATTGCAATATGTACAGTGATAAGGTTTAAAAGCCCTCGGCCCACTTGGCAAATGCTGGGGCCCTTGACCCTGGGCAACTGGGCTCTTCCTGCCTGGCCCTGGTAGTCCTGGACCTGTGACAGGTGACTTTAAACCTTCTCGGTCAGGCCCCCATGTTACGCAGAATATGGGATTACTTGAGGCCTAATGTCTTGTCTAAGGGCAAAAGGTAAAAGCTACAAAATCACCAGTAAAACTAGTCCTCCCGGGGCTATCCCACTTAAAACAGAAAGCGCTAAACCAGCATTTATTACTCCAATGGGTTGGGTATCAGAGGGTTTACACAAAAATTCCTAGTTAAGAAAATATAAATTTATTGAGATTAACAATATATACACACTCCAAAAACACACTCTCACATTTTTCTTAGCCTAAATACCCCAATACAAGTACATGAGGAGCTGGCGGCTGGAGCGTCCACACAAAACAAAGACACATGTTCCTATGGGGTCTGTGCCCAGCAGACGCTGGCCACTACTCTCCACCCGAGACCAGCTTATCCTATTTCCTCAGTTCACACTCATCCTGCCAAGCCCCGACCATATCAGAGCCCAGTGGAGTGTACTGGTAAACAATGAAAGTGCCTATGGCTTGAGTTGGCTAAACAAAAAGGAATACAATATTACAAAACTTAACTAGGCAGCGTCTGGCTAGCCTCTCTCTCACCCATGCCGCACTCCACGTGACTGCCCCAAGCGATGCCTACCCATTAACCCCAAACACAGTTGGAAAATAAATCCCTGGCAGGATTTCCTTATATTTCACAGTTTAAATAAACTATTTTACAGTACCAACAAAATGCATAGCATATTTCTAAAATTATGGTTGACATTTATCCAAAGGTCGTACATTATTATTATGTTTAAGTCCTAGTTCATAAAAATTATGGCACACTTCTCCACTATCTATATATATATACGTATATTTTCATGTCATGCAGAACCCTGCATAACACTCACGCAAAGTACTCCTGATTCTTCGTGCTGGTGACAAGGCCTTAGACTTTCACAAATCTATTGGCTTTGAGAGTATTCACCAGATTGCCTCACGGCGTATCTATTGGTCTTTGAGTGTTGACCAGACCACGGATACAACGACTGTACTTTGCTGGCTTACATCGACTTCAGTTCCCTGCTGGCTTGGCTTTGGTATGCTGGTTAGTATGGTCGTCGGATATGCTACGTTGTGTAGAGTGTGACACTGAGGTAGTGGCTATTTGGGTATGACCTACTTCCACTGGGGAACTCCGCCTACCAGTAACAATGCCTCCGTCTCCTACCCGTCCCTTTAGCTGTCGCCTATTTAAGGAGAAGCCTCATTACCTAATCTTCATATTTTCCAGACCTATGGTGGTGGTGAACACACAAACTCCAAGTCCGAGGGACTGATTACCTTATCTTTTGTATATAGTTCTACTCTTCATATTGTGTCCTAGAATTTTGTATTGATAAAGCCACTGGATGGCGAAACGTTTACTATAAAGATACCCAGATGTTGCATCACATGTGTCTTAATTTCACAACACCGTATGTCCTCGGATGGCGGTAAAATACCTAGGTCTGCTGGCTGCGCCATCTTTGTAGGATTGGGTGGTCCTGTGTGCTATATATATATATATATATATATATATATATATATATATATATATATATATATATATATATATATATATATATATATATATATATATATATATATATATATATATATATATATATATATGTATATATATATATATGTCGTGCCGATTAGGTAAAACTGGTCAATTAGCAAGAACTCATCTAAAATCAAGTCCTTTCTAAATTTTTCTCTTATACGTTTAAAGATATATTTCTTTCATTTATGTTAATGTAAGAATTTATAATTTTGTACCAAGAGAAACTTTGAAAACCTACCTAACCTTATTACAACAAGCGCAATTTAATTTAGCCTAACCCAACTAAATATATTTTAGATACGTTAACATTAATTTAATAATGAACAAACACAATGAAATATATTTGTTTCGTTATGTTCAGAATGATTTTGGCGAAACTTTTGCATACACAAATTTTCACTTGTCTTATAAGGCAAGGTGAGCGTTGCTATTTAAGCCAAAATCGCAAGTTTTACCTAATCGGCACGACATATATATATATATATATATATATATATATATATATATATATATATATATATATATATATATATATATATATATATATATATATATATATATATATATATATATAATATATTTTATTTATTTATTTAAGCAAAACAACCACTGGGGAAGTTTATCCTGTCTTCGACCCCTTTTAATCTACTTCACAGTTTTGTAAATTACTAAGAATATTTATATAAAACATAAAAGGAAATTGTTATTTACTAAGGATAAACGCCAAACAAAAGTTCTCCAATATGGTTCCACTCGAGTTGAAAGATTATTTAAGATTACATATATAGGGGATTGAGAATAATGAAACGGAAAACTGAATGTAGATAAATGGTTCAGAGAACCGTCAAGTTTAAAACTTAGACACACGTACAACACTCAGTAAAGATACCCAAGAGAAAACTGAATGTTTACATGGTAGAAATGTATACAACCTTACCGGGACCAACATACAGCGCTAGGATATGGAATAAGTTTCGTGCCTACTAGTGGAGGCTCTTATTATTTTTGCAATCTGGAAAAACAAGGGGACCAATCCACTAAAAAGTTAAACATTTGAAAAGGTATTGTATATGGGGTTTGGGTCATGTGGAACCGAATTGTTCTCAAAGATATTTTAAGTTATATAGTACAAAGGAAATGGGATAGTAATTATGGACAATGTAGATTAATATAGAAATATGAGCATCTTATCAGAAGACAAAGAAACTTATGCGCCCCTTAATAAGAATCCTCTGGATCTGGCTAATAGTACTTTTAATAAGCAACTTAGAACCTTACTGAGATGTAATGAGGAATTGATTAAACATTTATCACTCAGGTTGGCGACACTCCCATAATTATATGTACGGTTTGATTAAAACCCATAAGCCCGGTTTTCCAGTGATAACTATTTATTAGCTCTGTGGGGTCAGCGACATATGTCCTTTCAAAAAGGTTGGTAAAAATATTTACTAGAATGTTCTTCAACATCTATGAAGACGCTGTAAAAATCAACGTTGGCCTCATTGACAAATTACAAAATGTTAACATTACTGTCACTGTTGTAGATTCGCCGGTATATTCGCCCTGTACGGGCCTTTCCCAAGTGGTGGCCCGGCATTGGCTCCCTTTCTCGGGAGTGTCTCAAATCAATGTCTGGCATGGGAGGAGGTACAAGTACCTCCTCGTCTTCTGGGACTAGCTGTCCCCATGCCTAGCCCCATTCCCCACCCCCATAGAGCTCGGAGGGAGAAGCTAGGCACCTAGGGCTGCCACAATCCACGCCCACACTGGGCTCGAAGGGTGTGGCAGCTGCATAGCAGCAGACGATGTCAGTAGGTGCAAAGTCAGCAAGCACTACAGGATCCTTTTGGAGTCAGCCCCAGCTTTAGACATTACGTCTGAGCGGTGGGGAAGGTCCAGAATGCCTCTTGCTGTGTTTTGCTGCTGCTAGTTCACTTGTCCGTTGCACTCATGTTAACATGTCTCATGATTTTACACTAGTAAGTTTTGACATTACGGCATTGTACACCCAGCGTTTCTGTTCCCGATCTGTTATCTTATCTGGAAGAAGAATTAGGTGAGTTTCAACAATAATGCTTATCAAAAATATTACTTTAATTCTCGGGTCCTTTGTGTCAAGTTCAAGGTAGTGTCAAACAGCTCAATGTTTTAAGAGCCAAAGTAAGCCTGAATTTTTCACATCTGTCCCTTAGAGCATTATAAATCTATCTGTTCAGAGTGTCACAGATTTTTATACTAGATTCACTAGAACAATCATGGACGTGTTATGAATCGGTCACTGCCGAATATTAGGTACAGAAACGTGACTAATAAACTTCAAATAAACCTAACATAGTGAAGTAATATAGGCTGGCATGTATTCCTAACTCCTTTCTAGTTTTCCCTACAGTCAAGAGCAGCGTGGACAATAAACTGCCTTAATCGGAGGGAAATCTGAGTAGAAGCTGCCCAAAAGATAAAAAAAAAAAAATATTAACTTACTACTAAATATTCATGAAAGTCCTTATAAGATAATGAACGAACTGAAAGAGTGTCATAATAATCGTAAGTGTTCTTTTAAAAAAATTCAATGTTACAGAGCGCTTACAATTTTTTTAAGTTGCCTAATTCATTTTCGAATCTTATTTAGTTACTATATACATGAGAGTAACTAATTTGACACGAATTGCGTCTTGTTTTCTCATGAAAATGAATAATTCAATCGATTCAACATGAGGCTTTTACAATTTCGTTGTTAGCCTTATTGTGGTGACAAAATAGCAGAATTCTTGAAAACATTTTAGCAGGTCACAGAATAAATGTCTAAGATCGAAACCATTGCGCTTAACCCTCTTCTGACTTGTCACATGTTCTATATCATACTGCGTCACACTGTGACCCACCCACACCCAAACTTTTGGGCCACCACGCACTCACAGTACTCAGTATGGACCTCGAGGTCACTGAGTACTGTAGAACGTAAACACAACTGATGACAGTTAATAATGTTAAACCCAGAGCTGGTGTTATTATCGAAATGTTCACGTCATCTAACTATATTATAAGTGATAAATTTTACTTTTGTTTAGTGTATAAAATTTTAAGTATTATTCATTCACTGTACACTCGAACTGTTTGCCTGAAAACGTTAATTGCAGATAAAAGGACGTGTTACAGAGGTAATGAGAAATGCTAATTAACAAGGCAGCCATAGACTTTGTCTCATTAGCCTAAATTTGAATTGCTTTTAAAGCGTCAAAGCGAACATAAAAAATATTTCATTAGGTACGAACAAAACTAGGGAGTCCGGATCCTACTGATGATGAAATCCAAGAAGCTCAAGACAGTTTCAGTGACAGACAAGAGGCAGTGACAGATGCTTATAATAAACTCTTTATTTTTCTGACACAAAGAAATAAATCACTTCTTGCAATTTAAATGGTTGTAACAAGCCGATATGTAGATGAATGAGACTTGTGCAATTCTGCCATTTCTTTATTGAGGAAACGTTTCGCCAGGCAGTAGCTTCGTCAGTCCAATACTGAGTTTGAGGTAATCAGTCCCTCAGCCTGGAGGTGATGTTCTCACTCCATCAGTATTGATAAAAGTAGAGCATATGCTCAGTGAACAGGTTTTTTTTCTGGAGAGAGAGGACAATTTCTACTAATGGAAGTAGATCATGCCAGTAGATAAGTCAGGCATTTATTTTTTTTTATCTACCAAGATTTTATTTAACCGTATGACTCAACAACATTTTGTAAACCTGTTATGCCTCTTCTCAAAGTTTCTCCATGCATCTGCTGTACTTTTATCAAGATTGGTGGATTGAACGCATCGATTCCTGCCGGAGGGGGGCTGATTGCCTCAAAACTCCTTCACATCAATCTCTGTCTCAACTGGGGATGGGACGATAAAACTGATGAGGGAAGAGAATAAAGAACAAGAACAAAAAATGACTACAAGTGTAATTGGACAAACTGCAAGATTAGTCAGATGAGAGGTTACTTGATTTCCACCCTAGAAAATACACGCTAAAGAATACTGGGGATGGGGCAACAATAAGTTAAGATGGTTGTATGAGCACTTGACTGGACAGTCCACCTTGTCCTTGTTGCAAAATGACTAGCTTGGTAGCTGTTGTATTTAGGTAGCACAATAGGGAGTGCATGACTGCAAAAAGTTTATTTACTAAGGGTAAACCAAGCTGGGCGTGTTGAGGAAGCCAAGGCCAGGTCTAAGAGTGGAAGCAATGAACGGAGAGTGGTTTAGCGCTTCTTTTTGATTATAATAATAATAATAATGAACGGAGGGAAGGTCAGCCCAGGAATGAGGTCCGACACAGAGGAGAATTTCCTGAGCTGCTGGGCAACAAGGTCACACAATGAAAGATGGTAGGAAGTAAAACAGGAGATTGAAAACATCATCAAATAAATAAGCGAAGAGGTCGTGACTGAGAGTAATTTTTTCAGAGAATTGGGGGGAGAAATCGGCCGGTAAAGCTGATTTTCAAGACAGAAACAGTGCAAAACAGGATCCTGCAAGAAAAACCACAGGTGAAGGAATCGCCAGCATACAAGAGGGTGTTCCTAGACTAAGATAGAACAAAAATAAAACGACAGCAGCAGAGGGAGAGGACACAAAAGCGAAAGGGGCTAGGAAGAGAGACAAGGACAATTCAGCAGAGGACAACCAGAGAAGGGCAGATCAACAAGCACAAGCACACAGAACCACCCCCAGAACCCCACAACCAAACACACTATCCCAACACAACCCAAAATCCACACTTACAGCCTCCACCCTACACTATACTGTAGAATCCTGCAGCACATTGTCAGGTCCCCCACCCTCACAGACCCCTCAAAACACAGTGTTGGAGAAGAAACTGAAGGTATGGTACACCAACTCTAATGGAATAACGAATAAGAGGGAGGAGTGGCACGAAAGAGTCGAAGAGGCATCACCGGACATCATAGCTTTCACAAAAGCATAGCTCTCAGGGATGATATAACAGATGCCATCTTTCCAATTGGATATCAGATCCTGAGGAAAGACACAGGGAACAAAGGGGGTGGAAGAGTGGCACTGCTCATCAAAAACCGATGGGATTTTGATGAGCTGGAGAGAGGAACAAGTGATTACATAATTGGAATATTTCAGTCTGGAGGTCCCAAGGTAGTAATTGCAGTTATGTATTACCCAGAACACCAGGAGGCCAACGCAAAAGCATCATGAAAGTAATAGAGCAATGGTTGACACACTGGCTGAAGTGGCCAGAAGGGCTCATGCGAGCAGGGCAATGCTGCTGATTATGGGTGACTTCAATGACAAGGAAATCGATTGGGAGAGACTGCAGCCACATGGGGGCCAAGAAATGTGGAGGGCTAAGATGATAGAGTTGGTACTGGAATACCTCATGTACCAACATGTAAGGGACACTACCAGAGAGAGAGGAGAGGAGAGGATGAACCAGGGAGACTGTACCTAGTATTCACCTTGAGTACAACAGGAAATTGAGGACATCACATTTGAAAGACCCCTCGGGGCCAGTGATCACGTGGTTCTAAGCTTCGAATACATAGTACTGTTACAAGTGGACAGGAAGCAGGAAGGGTCGGACGAATGAAGGCAAACTGCAAGAGACTACGTAGAAATGCAGATTTTTTGCACGGGGTTCAGTGGGACAGACAACTGGCAGGAAAGTCAGTAAACGTGATGATGGAATATGTGACAACAATATGCAACGAAGCTGAGGAGAGGTTTGTACCCAAGGGTACCAGAAATAACAAGAAAGCCAGGAGGAACCCTTGGTTCACCCAAAGGTGTAGGGAGGCCAAAACCAAGTATGCTAGAGAAAGGAAGAAGTACAGAAGGGAAAAGACTCATGAGAATAAGGACCGGTGCTGTTTCTTGTATTAATGAACGACATGACAGAATGAATAGACTCAGAAGTGTCCCTGTTTGCAGATGATGTGAAGTTGATGAGAAGAATTCAATCGAACGAGGACCAGGCAGAACTACAAAGGGATCTGGACAGGCTGCAGGCCTGGTTCAGCAACTGGCTCCTGGAGCTCAACCTTACCAAGTGCAAAGTCATGAAGATTTGGGAAAGGCAAATAAGACCTCAGACGGAATACAGTCTAGTGGGCCAGAAACTACAAACCTCACTCAAGAAAAAGGATCTTGGGGCACATATCCAGAGGCGCACATCAGCCAAATAACTGCTGCAGGATGCGCCTAGCAAACCTAAAAACAGGATTTCGATATCTCAATTAGGAATCGTTAAGGATCCTGTACACTGTGTACATTAGGCCTATATTGGAATATGCAGCAACAGTTTGGAACCCATATCTAGCCAAGCACGTAAAGAAACTAGAGAAAGTGCAAAGGTTTTAACAAGACTAGTCCTGGAGCTAAGAGGCAAGTCCTACGAGGAAAGGTTAAGGGAAATCGACCTGACGACACTGGAGGACACTAGAGATAGGGAGAATATGATAACGACATATAAAATAGTAAGAGGAAGATGGGCAGAGACAGGATGTTCCAGAGATGGGACAAAGCAACAACAGGTCACAGTTGAAGACAGAAATGAATCACAGGGATGTTAGGAAGTATTTCTTCAGTCACAGAGTTGTCAGGAAGTGTTATGGTCTTTGAAGTGATGTAGTGGAGGCAGGATCCATACATAGCTTTACGAAGAGGTTTGATGAAGCTCATGCAGCAGGAAGAGTGACCTAGTAGCAGCCAGTGAAGAAGCGGGGCCAGGAGCTTTGATTCGACCCCTGCTACCACAACTAGGTGAGTACACACACACATATGCATGCACACATGCACACACACTCACATACATGCACGCACACACACGTACTCACACATTCACAAAAGTGCGCACTCCCACACGTACACACGCACGCACACACGCTCACTTGCACACATGCACACACACATGCACGCACACATGCACACACGCTCGTTCACACAAACATATGCAAACACACGCATATACACGCACACACACATACGCACACTGGACAGGCTGCAAGCCTGGTCCAGCAATTGGCTCCTGGAGTTCAACTCCACCAAGTGCAAAGTCATGAAGATTGGGGAAGGGCAAAGAAGACCGCAGACGGAGTACAGTCTAGGGGTCCAGAAACTACAAACCTCAATCAAGGAAAAAGATCTTGGGGTGAGTATAACACCAGGAATATCTCCTGAGGCGCACATCAACCAAATAACTGATGCAGCAAACCTAGGAACAGCATTCCGACATCTAAATAAAGAATCGTTCGTTCAGGACCCTGTACACTATGTACGTTAGGCCCATACTAGAGTATGCAGCACCAGTTTAAAACCCACATCCAGCCAAGCACGTAAAGAAGCTAGAGAAAGTGCAAAGGTTTGCAACAAGACTAGTCCCGGAGCTAAGGGGTATGTCCTACGAGGAGAGGTTAAGGGAAACCAACCTGACGACACTGGAGGACAGGAGAGATAGGGGGGACATGATAACGACATATAAGATACTGAGAGGAATTGACAAGGTGGACAGAGACAGAATTTTCCAGAGATGCTACAAAGCAACAAGGGGACACAGTTGGAAGTTGAATTCTTCTCAGATGAATCACAAATATGTTAGGAAGTATTTCTTCAGTCACAGAGTTTTCGGGAAGTGGAATAGTTTGGGAAGCGATGTAGTGGAGGAAGGTTCCATACATAGCTTTAAGAAGAGGTATGATAAAGCTCATGGCGCAGGGAGAGTGACCTAGTAGCGGCCAGTGAAGAGGCGGGGCCAGGAGCTATGACTCGACCCCTGCAACCACAACTAGGTGAGTACAACTAGGTGAGTACACATACGCACACACAGGAGACAGGCATGTAGCACTAAACTACAGACCAGTGTCACTGACATGTATAGTATGCGAGGTCATGGAGAAGATTATCAGGAGAAGGTGGTGGAGCACCTAGAAAGGAATGAACTTATCAACGACGGCCAACACGGTTTCAGGGACGAGAAATCCTGTGTCACAAACCTACTGAGTTCTACGACAGGGTGACAGCAGTAAGACAAGAGAGAGAGGGGTGGGTAAATTGCATATTCTTGGACTGTAAGAAGGCGTTTGACACAGTTCTTCACAAGAGATTAGTGCAGAAGCTGGAGGACCAGGCAGGGATAACAGGGAAGGCACTACAATGGATCAGGGAATACCTGTCAGGAAGACAGCAGCGAGTCATGGTACGTGGCGAGGTGTCAGAGTGGGCGTCGGTGACGAGTGGGGTTCCACAGGGGTCAGTCCTAGGACCGGTGCTGTTTCTGGTATTTGTGACTGACATGACGGAAGGAATAGACTCCGAATTGTCCATATTTGCAGATGATGTGAAGTTGATGAGAAGAATTCAATCAGACGAGGACCAGGCAGAACTACAAATGGATCTGGACAGGCTGCAAGCCTGGTCCAGCAATTGGCTCCTGGAGTTCAACCCCACCAAGGGCAAAGTCATAAGGATTGGAGAAGGGCAAAGAAGACAGCAATCGGAGTACAGTCTTGGGGGCCAGACTCTGCAAACCACAATCAAGAAAAAAATCTTGGGGTGAGTATAACACCAGGCACATCTCCTGAGGCGCACATCAACCACATAACTGCTGCAGCATATGGGCGCCTAGCAAACCTAAGAACAGCGTTCCGTCATCTTAATAAATAATCGTTCAGGACCCTGTACACTGTGTACGTTAGGCCCATATTGGAGTATGCAGCGCCAGTTTGGAACCCAAACACAGCCAAGCACGTAAAGAAGCTCGAGAAAGTGCAAAGGTTTGCAACAAGACTAGTCCCGGAGCTAAGGGGTATGTCATACGAGGAGAGGTTAAGAGAAATCGACCTGACGACATTGGAGGATATGAGAGATAGGGGGGACATGATAACGACATATAAAATACTGAGAGGAATTGACAAGGTGGACAGAAACAGAATGTTCCAGAGATGGGACACAGCAACATGGGGACACAGTTGGTAGTTGAAGACTCAGATGAATCACAGGGATGTTAGGAAGTATTTCTTCAGTCACAGAGTGGTCGGGAAGTGGAATAGTTTGGGAAGCGATGTAGTGGAGGCAGGTTCCATTCATAGCTTTAAGAAGAGGTATGATAAAGCAAATGGCGCAGGGAGAGTGACCCAGTAGCGGCCAGTGAAGAGGCGGGGCCAGGAGCTATGAATCGAAACCTGCATCCACAACTAGGTGAGTACTCAAGTACACACACACGTACACACATGCACATACATGTACATATAAACACATAGAAACGTGTGTATACATGACCAAGCGTACACACACACACAGGAACTATTGGACACCACCAGAAAACTAACCAACTCTAAAATTCTCACACACCCACACACACCTACACACCGACACACACACACACACACACACATTCACACTCATACACGGTAGACAGTGACAGGATGTTCCAGAGAGGGAACACAGAAACAAGGGGACACAACTGGAAGCTGAAGACTCAGATGAGTCAAAGGGATGTTAGGAAGCATTTCTTCAGCCACAGAGTAGTCAGGAAGTGGAATAGTCTAGAGAAAGATATAGTGGAGGCAGGAACCATGCATAGTTTTAAGACGAGGTATGATAAAGCTCATGGAGCAGGGAGAGCAGAGACCCAGTAGCGGACAACGAAGAGGCGGGGCCAGGAGCTGAGTCTCGACCCCTGCAACCACAATTAGGTGAGTACAATTAGGTGAGTACATCCAAGCATACACATACTGTACACTTCGAACACACACACGCACACACACACACATGGTGGGTAAAGCTCTCGCTTCACGCACGGAGGGCCCGGGTTCAATTCCCGGCGGGGCAGAAACATTTCGAAGTGTTTCCTTACACACACACACACACACATATATATACAACAGGCCTAGTGTCTAATCGACATGTGCCTAGGACAAAATGGTAACTAACACACATACACACATACATATATATATAACTGTACCCGGCCACACGTTGCTTTGGCTCAGTCTGAATTGCCGACTCTAGAACACGCAACATATAATTGTCCATGTGAGAATTAATCCGTGTCTAGATCTAAACCACACAATTCTAAAGATTATATATATATATATATATATATATATATATATATATATATATATATATATATATATATATATATATATATATATATATATATGTGTGTGTGTGTGTGTGTGTGTGTGTGTGTGTATATGTGTGTGTATATATGTGTGTAATATTAAAGGTTGGACAAGTATAAATGTAAATAGGTGCGTAAACCTCCTGAGTGTTTATGTCACAGTAGTGTCATTCAGTATTCACTGGTGGTGTTACTGGTGGGTAGTAATAGTTTCCCCAAGGTTCCGAATATCATATAACTGTCCTGACTAGCACTACCACCCTCTCACACCTTCCCATTTGACTCCCGCCACTATATACACTACTTTCTTGGTTGTCTCTCTATTAGGACTAAAGACGCCACTTGTGGTGAAACGTTTCCTTAACGTGCCTTCAACATGTGGGTATCTCCACTACACATACACCAGAAGAAAATATTTAAGGTATTTAGCATGATTGTGTACGAATACATGCATTAAACTTCATGATAAACTCATACACGCCTTAAGATTAATTTTATTATTAAGATGAACTTGGACTGTATCACTGCAAGACAATAAAGATAAACAAGTATTGAAGACTATCACAGAGGCTACACACCCGCCTTGGTCGTCCCAGCAGATTTCTCTTTGTTCAGCAGCGGCAGACTCCATGCAATATACATTATGACCATTGTTTTATCGACCATTCTGGGCATTACCCATCACCAGTATATCTCTGGAATTTCCAAAAGTTTTCATTAAAAAAAAAACGTGAGTGAATGCAATTATACAAATTCGCAGATAAAGGAATTTATGCTAATGTTGCTGCATTTCTTGAAACTGCTCAATAATTTACCAAATATGTGTACTGCAGTTATATCACTGTGCTTTTACTGTTGCTAAATTCTGCAAATTACTCGAAGCTTTTTATAAAAAAAAATGTATATTGATAACTCTGCAGTTATAAATTTTGCATAATATTAAAGTAGTGTGGGTAATGCGTCCACATCCAATACCTCATAACAATTGTACCATATTGAACAGTTGTGTGTCGGTTTAATATTGAACAGTGGTGGGTTGTTCAAACAGTGGTGTGCAGATATAGAGTATAATACTGAACAGGTTTAATCATAAAGACATAACTGCAGAGCAATCATTGAAGTAGTGGAAACGTTTCGCTCTGTGTGGAGCTTCAAATGAATACAAAGCTTTATACAGAGCTAGACGTTATCACATTCAAGGCTTGGTCTACATCTGTGTCATTAATGACACTGTCGCATTTATATTTAATGCAGAATAATGGTGTGCTGATCAAATATTTGATATTAAAGTTGTGTGTAGGTACAATAATGATCATATATTGGAGATGCGTCCATAATCTGATTTTGAAAGTGGAATGAATGTCCAATGTTAGATACTATGCAGCCGAGGTTAAATATAATGAATTCACCTAGAAGTAATAACCTAGTTAGTGTTCCAAGAGTAGAGTTAGTTAAAGATTGAGACAATTATGCAACATATGGGACTCTTCATTGATTAACGTTTCGCCACACAGTGGCTTTATCAGTCCGTACAAAGGAGAATGGTGAAGGACAGGAGGAGTTTGAAGTAATCAGTCTCTCAGCCTTGAGTCGATGTAATCAGTCCATCAATCTTGAAAAGAATCTTGATACAAGGAATTCTTCAACACTTGTCCATCCTTTGGACGAAGACCTACTTCCACATTTGGATTTGTCAAGTGTGATACCTCCTAGACTGCTTCACCTCACCTGTCTACAGTATATAAGTCACTTCTTCGCACATATGCTGTATTTTTTTTCAAGATTGATATACTGATTACATCGACTGAAGGCTGAGGGACTGATTACCTCAAACTCCTCCTGTTCTTTACCATTCTCTTTTGTATAGACTGATGAAGCCACTGTGTGGCGAAACGTTTCTTCAATAAAGATTCCCATATGTTGCATAAGTGTCTCAATCTTCAACTTGTCTGTTTTAAACCATTTTTCACACAGTAGAGTTAGTGTCCCGGTCTCGCCTATTTATAGTTTTTTTTTTGTTTAGTTGGAGAGTCAACTAGTGTTTTGCAGATGCCTCGATTGTTAAACTCTCTATATCTGAATATCCAGTCAGTTGTATTACGGTATCAGCCACTGAGTAATCAAATTTATGTTCTTTCTTAGTGAAAAATCCTCTGTATTCATTAACAGTACCGCTTGCTGCACTTCGATACTGGTGGGACAAATCCCTGTACTAGTTAACATTATGTACTTCTCTCCCTCCTTTGTTAACCCCCAATTTGGTTTTTGACAGAGGGAGAAAATCGTAAAAAGTAGGTTACTTTAGGGAGAGATAAGCACCTAGAGAAGATAGAAGGCATCATGAACATCAGTGTCACTGATCCTGGTTTCCATTGGTTTGAGGTCAGATATTTTTTTTCTCAAAATCTCTCCAATAGCTGCTCCTTGCAAGGCAGGTGTGACCTGCTCATTTTTTTTTGTTGGAGGATACCAGTTTGCAATTTCAAGGAGTTTAGGGAGAGGCCTATATTCTCTTCTTGCTGTTTGATGAATCTGATGTCTTCCAGGAGGGATTCCGTGATGCCCGCAAGTGTTCCATCATCCAGTAACGGGATATTGATACCTTCACGTGAGTAAATTCCAAAAAGAAGATTCAAGTCGCTGTAACAAGATTGGATAAATGATTAAAAGGCAGAAAAATGGTCATAGACAAGTATGAGTACAACGTCCCTTTTGACTGAGTTGAAGGCATTTTCAAAGTCCAGTTTGATCAGGGATTTCTGGCATGTGAGGTTTAGTTATGCATATAAATGCTGCTTGAACTACGGCTTCGCAACCTTGGGGAATTCTGAAATCAAGCTACCGTGGTCTCAGCATGGTGGCTGCATCACTACTTACTGTTTTCACTGCTGCCCTGGCAACAGGACAATGGAGGGACTTGCCAGCGGCAATGGGCCTGATTCCTTCATCCTTTATTGATGCACAGATGAATGCTTCATAAACGAGGAACACCAACTGAATGACAGATGTTAGTAAATCTTTTTGAGCTCTGAGGGCAGATGCTCTGCGACAGCTTCGACTGCTGGTTTATACATTTACTTGAAATGCTGTGGTCTTAATCCCATGAAGCTGCCTGCAGAGCCTGGAGAGAAGGACCTGTCAACTTTTTACACTTCTAGTTATTGGACTGCCAATGGCTCTACGCTGGTGTTGTTATTGTGAGGATCACTGTCGTTGTTAGTGGCTCCAGGCGGGTGTGTGCCTTGTAGGGCATCGGGTGTAGTGGTGTCTCTGGGGGCAATTGTTTCATTGCTGGTGATTAGTCATGTTGCGCCTGCCGTATTACTTTATTCTATTTTTTGACTGATTTGAGTTTTCATCTTGAAAACATCGGGGAAAGCTTGGCTTTCATATCACTGGTGGGTGAATTTTGAACGGTGTGAAAGGCAAACGAGATTATCGATTGTCATCTCTGGGTAATTCACTTATGGATTCACCTCTTCCCTCTCTGGCCAGGAGGTTGTCTGCGCTGTTGCTCCTGAGTTGAACTTAGCACATCTACCGATCAGTGGCCCTCTGGTGGGGCCTAGTGGAATTACACCGTTTTCACCAACATGGCGACTGTGCCTCAAAGAAGAGTAAATACGGTCTGTGTAGATACACTGCAGAGAGCTGTATATCCTACGACTGCAGATGTGGTCTTGCCAGCTACTCTGAGAGACACCTTTGGTATCCGGAATGAGGAGTTATATGGAGTGGCGCTCAATGGCGTGCATCGTGTCTTTGTGAAGCTGGCGTCAACTGAGATATATGATCGACTAGTGCAGAAAAATCAAGATTATCGTGTCATTGTAAACTCGGGTTTCGAGGTATGTCTTTGGGATGTGTCTTGGCATTATACCTGGATCCAAGTGAGGAATCTGCCCTTTGAGGCGGATGATCATGACATACGAGACGTCTTCTGTGAGTATGGTGTCATATATAATATGACTGTGAGTCGTTGGACTGATGGGCCCTACGAAGGACTCCCGGAGGGGTCCTACTCGATAAAGATGTCGCTGAGGAAGGCTATCCCCTCGTATGTCATGATGGACGCATTTTGGACTCAGGTGTATGTGATTTACTACGGACAGCATCAAACCTGCAGGTTATGCGGTTCTCATGACCATATGGCTGCTACATGTGCAAAGTGGCAAGGGCAGCGAGACTTGCCCAGGAGTGTCATGGTGCCTGCCGAGGCAACTAAGTGTGCTGCTGAGGGATGTGAGGAAGTAATGCAGCAGAAGAAGTGGAGTGACATAGTTGGAGGTGAAGGAGTTCCGGGTTTGTCATTGCCAGGAGATATGGAACATCTGAGTGAAGTGGAAGGGGGGATACTGGTGTGCCTCAGAACATGGTTGAGGATTCGCCATTGAAAGAAGCGCTCGCTGATATCTTGGATATGCAGCTGGGGGATGTTATAGGTGATGGTGGCGCTCCTAAGGAGGAAACCTCGACACACAGGAGCGAGTTGGGGGACTGAGTTTCGAGGGTGGTGAGGTGGTCATGACTGAGGTGGTGGCGTCAGTACATCAGGACAGGAAACAGGCGATTATGGAAGTGCAGGAGTCTCGGAAGCGATCTTTGTGGGCGTCGGAAGGGAATGACATCCTCACACCTGCACAGAGATCCAGTAAAAAGGTATTGATGGAGGAAGGGAGTCCATCTAGTGGTAGTGGTAGGGGTAGTGCAGGAGCAAAGGTAAAGGTAGGGGAGTGAGAATTGCAGACTTTAGGCAAACAGGGTGTTGATAAACATGGGGTATGGTTAAATCCAGGAGGTCCAAAGGAAAGCCCTCTTTCCTGTTTTCCGGTGTCTGACTTGTAATGTTAATGGTCTACGGGCCGAGGCTAAGACGAAGTGGGTCGAGTTGACTTTTCATAGGTATGGTATAGATGTAGGCTTTCTGCACGATCACAATTATAGATGTGGGCTTGAGTTGACGATGAAAGGTTACAGTGTGTATGCTGGGAGTGCTGGGTGTCCTTAGGGTGGAGTTGCTGTTGTTGTAAAGGAATCGAGCCCTTTCCATTTGATGGCATGGATGGAGGGGGGTGAGGGTAGGATTGTGAGGGTCGATGGGGTGTGGGGGGTTATTGTGTGTTTTGTAGGAATCTTTATGCCTGCGGCTAATTGTAGAAGGGTTAAAGAGGATTTTGTCAGGGATCATTTAGTGTTTCATTTGGGAGGGTTAC
The DNA here is from genome assembly GCA_009830355.1 of Cherax destructor. NCBI lineage: Eukaryota > Metazoa > Arthropoda > Malacostraca > Decapoda > Parastacidae > Cherax > Cherax destructor. The sequence continues at coordinate 45,058 of WNWK01009052.1, read as the reverse complement.
AAGATATCACCATCATGGGCGGTGACTGGAACTGTGTTATTCGTAAGAAGGATGTTAAACCTAAAGGGGCGGGGTGTGAGCAAGGGGTTTTGTGGGACATTTTGGGTGGTGGGAGAATGGTTGATGTGGTAAGTGGAAGGGGTTTGCTAGTGGAACATACCTTCATACGGAGGGGATATACAGCGCGGTTAGATAAGGTTTATGTTTCAAGAAATGTGGAAGTCGATAGGGTTCATATGATTGATGTTGGGTTCTCCGATCACAGGGAAATGATGGTGGATTTGAGTTTGGAGGGTATGGTTCAGTGGTCAAAGGGCTATTGGAAGCTAAATGTGCAATTATTAGATGGTGTGGAGAGGCTTGGAAGTTTTGAGGAGTGGTGGGTGGGGTTATGGGAGGAGGAGAAGCTTGAAGTGGACATTGTAGGTTGATGGGAGAGGAGGGCAAAACCTGCAATCTAGTAGTATTTTATATGTAAGGGTAGGAAGGAGAACCGATGGAGATATGGGCTGCAGAAATATCTTGAGGCTCAGTTGAGTGGATGTTATGGTGGTGGGGGATCATATCAGGTGGAAGAAATAAGGGTTATAAGGGAAAGATTGAAATATTTACAGAATGAGCGTTTTGATGCTGTGCGATTGCGAGGGGGTCTAGAAGATGTTTTGTGGGGTGATAGGCCATCTGTGAAAGTATTAAGAAGGTTCTGCAAACGGAGGAAGTGGATGACTGTGATGGGGTAGGTGACTGAGGATGGGGATGGGTATCATAGAGGGCAGCTAGTTATGCACAACTGAGGTGATGGGTACTTATGTTTATAAATGGTTTGCAAGGGCATTGTTGAAAGATGAGGGTGGGAGAAGTGAGAAAGGTATATTGACTGAAGGTATTAGGCGGGTATTGGGGGATGAGGAGAGGGAGGGTTTAGAGGGTGAAATAACTGAAGAGGAAGTGTGGACTGCTGTGCAGGGTATGAGTAGGAAAAAAATGTGAGGTGTGGATGGTTTGCCAAGTGATTTTTATATTGCGCATTGGGGTGCACTTAAGGAGGTTTTGGTTAGGCTTCTAAATCAGATGAAGAAGCAAGGATACATGGGGGATATGCAGCGAATAGAGGTGGTGGTGCTAGTTCAGAAGGGTGAATGGGAGGGGCATGTTAGGGATTATAGAGCACTCTCTATGGTATGTGCAGATTATAAGATCTTTGCGTGTGTGTTGGGTAATAGGTTAAAGAGGGTTATAGGTTGTGTGATTGAGGCTGGCCAGTATGGGATCATGGGATGTAGTATGCGATGGGGCCACGGGATCATCAGGGAATTTATTGAGAATCGTAGGGATGGGGGGGGGTCCTGGGACTGGACTGGTCAGCTGCGTATGATTGTGTTGATAGGGAGATGTTGTGGTTGATTATGAGATGTCAGGGATTTTGAGAGGAAATAGTGGGGTGGGCTGAGTCTTTATATAGAAATGTGAGTGTGAGGGTACAGGTGAATGGTAGGTTGGGACGGGAGGTGAGCATGGAAAAGGGTTTGCATCAGGGCTGCTCTCTGTCGCAGATCCTTTTTGCATGCTTGCAAAATCCCTTCTATGGGCTGATTGCCGAGGGGGTGAGAGAGAGTGGAGGTGAGCAAGGTTGTCCAACAGGTATTGTGGGATGTGTTGATGACACCAAAATTTTAGTGGGTGGGGAAGAGGGTCTAAGTAACATGGGGAGAATCATTAGGGTTTTTGGGAAAGCGACTTGTATGAGTGTTAATAAAGCAAAATCAAAATTTGGAGGTGGAGGATTGGGTGGGGGGAGGGTTGGGTGCTGTGTATGGTTGGATGGTGGTGGATCGGCTAAAGGTTTGTGGCATCATATACATGGATGACAGACTGAAAGCTAGGAGGGTGAATTCCGAGAGGGCAGTGGATGGGGCGATGCATAGAATTGGAGCGTTGGCGGCCTGGAGATTAGATCTTACAACAGAGGGTAATTGTTATAAATGTTCTGGTATATAGTAGGTTATGGCATGTGGGTGGGGTTTATCCGTTGGTAGAGGTGGATGTGAAGAAACTGGAAGAAAGTGTTTTGAGGTATGTGTGGGGTTATGGGAAGCATTGGTTGCACCAGGAAGTTGTAAGGTTAAAGGTGAGACTTGGGGGACTGGGACATATTCCTATTCGAATTAGACTCAAAAATGTGTATGTGAAGCAATGCTTTCTGATGAGGGGAGGGGTGGGAGGGAGACAGGTTGGGAATGTATGGAGTGATCTGTGTAAATGGTGGGGAGGGAAGGAGTTACAGGTATGTGGTGACATGTTGAGAGAGCTGATAGCTGTGAGGGAGCCAAAGGGGTTGGCTTTGTGTAAGATGGAGAGAGTAGTGGTGGGAGGAGAGGTTGAGGTGGGTGTAGCTGTGTACCCATTATATGATTGGAAAGTTATTTGTGAGGGGTTACGAGGATTGAGATTGCGAGCGAGAGTTTGTGTATCGGTTTTTGCATGGTGTAGTGGCTTCCCGTGCAATTTTGTATAGAATGGGGTTGGAGGCTGCAGTAGGTGCGAGATGGAGGCGATGGCATGTCATGTCGTGCTTTTTTGTGAAAGTTTGGGTTCAGTTAGGGTATGGTTTAGTTGGATATTGCAAGCAAGGGGGGAGGTGGGATATCGGTTTTGAGGGCATTAAGTTTAGATATTGGTGGTGTGGGGGATGATGTAAGGCGTGCCTTGCGGTATATAGTGGTAGACTATTTGTTTGTTTCCTGGAATTTAAGGGAGAATTGGGGGGGAGTTCAGATTAGGACAATTGCTACCCAAATATATAGGATCAGTAACAGCATTTCCGGACTGTTATAGGAGTATGACGATGGGAAGTATGATGATTTCATGTGAACAGATATCAGGGGGGTGACATAGGTATTTGACGGATGACTATGTTATAAGTTCTTTTACTTCAGGTGGGTGATACTGATGACTGAGGTTTTAGGTGGGGTTAGCTAGGAGGGGTTTAGTTTTGATGGGTAATGGTGGGGGTGGAGGGGTAGGGTTGGTGCTCTAAACTAAGGTGTTATGAATTGTCCTTAGGTTACGGGTTGTAGTCTATGGGAAATAAGGGGGCTATCCTGGTGGACCTCAGAGTATATTTCATTTTATAATGAAACAAAGTGTAAAGTACATTACACACAGTGTGGTGTGATAGGTTCCCTTTTAGTGTGTTTAGGTCATTGTTTGGCATTTTGTGTTCACTGTGAATACTCTTATGTTATGAACGTAGTTGGATATTTTAGTCCCTTATGTGGCATACTGTGCTGACTTGGGGTGTTGAATGGTAGGTTGGTGGTGCACAGTGTGAGGTTGGTGGTGCACAGTGTGAGGTTGGTGGTGCACAATGTGAGTTGCGTTCTGGCACAGTGGTCAACCTTGCTTGGATACAAGGAAGTACAAGTTGTATTCTGTATTTTGTATGAGATTATACATATGGGATGATACAATGTAGTATATTCAAATGAAAATAAGATAACAATGGAAAATAATGATATACAATGCCTTATGTGTGTGGTGATAAATTGGTGTACTGATGGCCTAAGGAATACTGTACTGTATATGTATTTAGTAAATGGGTGGTTATTTTACTCCACTGTTCCTTTTTATTTTGCTAATTGCATTGTGATTATGATGTCTCATTCAATATGTCTGTTCATGTAGTCTTTATGCTGTATTTATCCACCAGTGTTATGGGTGTGGTTAGTGTGGGGTAGGGGTATGGGGGTTGTATTAAAAGAGGAGTCTTTTTGGAGGGGTGTATGTGGTGACTACTTAGGGTAGCTGTGTTTTTAGAGATTCCATGCTTACTAACTCTGTATTCGTATCATGTGATGTCTACATGTTTCTGTTGTCAGGGTCACCTGGGGCGGGGTTGGCATTTATATGGGATTTAATTTGTTTATATGTGATTATGGGGTGTAGTGCTTTCCTAAGGTTGCTTATTTGAATGTATCCTAGGATGGAGTCTAAATGGAGTCTACCTGGAGAGAATTCCAGGGGTCAACGCCCCTGCGGCCCAGTCTGTGACCAGGCCTCCTGTTGGACCAGAGCCTGATCAACCAGGCTGTTACTGCTGGCCGCACGCAGTCCAACGTACGAACCACAGCCCGGCTGATCAGGTACCGACTTGAGGTGCCTGTCCAGTGCCTGCTTGAAGACAGCCAGGGGCTTGTTGATAATTCCCCTGATGTATGCTGGGAGGCAGTTGAACAATCTTGGGCCCCTGACACTTATTGTGTTGTCCCTCAACGTGCTAGTGGCACCCCTGCTCTTCATTGGGGAGATGTTACATCGCCTGCTGAGTCTTTTGCTTTCGTAGGGAGTGATTTTTGTGTGCAAGTTTGGTACTAAGCCCTCGAGAATTTTCCATGTGTATATAATAATGTATCTCTCCCGCCTGCGTTCTAGAGAGTACAGGTTTAGGAACTTCAAGCGTTCCCAGTAGTTGAGGTGGTTTATCGCAGTTATGCGTGCGGTGAAGGTTCTCTGCACATTTTCAAGGTCAGCAATTTCACCCGCCTTGAAAGGTGCAGTTAGTGTGCAGCAATATTCCAGCCTAGATAGAACAAGCGATCTGTAAAGTGTCAACATGGGCTTGACATCCCTGGTTTTGAAGATTCTCATAATCCATCCTGTCATTTTTCGAGCAGATGCAATTGCTACATTGTTATGGTCCTTGAAGGTTAGATCCTCTGACATGATCACTCCCAGGTCTTTGACATTAGTTTTTCGCTCTATTGTGTGGTTGGAATTAGTTTTGTACTCCGATGAGATTTTAATTTCTTCACGTTTTCCGTATCTGAGTAATTGAAATTTCTCATCATTGAACTTCATATTGTTTTCTGCAGCCCGGTCAATGTACTTCAGCTGCAACACTATCGCATCCTGATTAGTGATGGTTAGTGCTTCATGTGCATTCATGCATTTATGTTAATAATTGGAAAAAATAAAAACATTCACAGATTGCTACATTAGTCAATAAACATCTTCCTTACATTGGTTACTGAGATGTTAGTGTTATGTTACTTGGGGGACTGGTACAGTCATGAGTAAATTGAGTTTTAATATGCTATGTATGATCCTTATGTTTCAATTCTTGGGTGGTCGACATGTAATGCGTTGGGTATGTTATAAGTTTGATTGTATTTTAATTGGGTTTATTTAGAGATTTTTAATCATTGTTGAGTGTTTAGTAAGTGTTGGGATACACGATGTGGCATTTTGGTTTTGTAATATTTATGTTTTCCTTATGTTTATGACGTGTTCTTGGATTGTGTTTTTGTACATTTTAATTTATTTTAAATAAAATATAAAAATAAAAAAAATCACTTGTTTCCCAAATTACTGACTATGCAAGGGACTTGCCCTTTCTGGGTGGAACGACCAGGCAGGAATTGCTAAAACTAAGGAGGTTGTGCCATGCTCCCGTAACTGTTGGGTCATCAGTGATTCTTTTCAAAAGATCAACAAGTTTGGCAGCAGCCTGTTTGCTAGCTGATATGTGAATATGTGGCACAGTCCTGACAGATGTTAAGTGAGTAGCTTCTTTGAATGTATTTGTTGAAATGAAGCCTGAAGGGATTTTGGTATCTGCTGGCTGAGAGTGACCGTTATTCTTTGTTCTCTAGGGGAAGACCCCAGGTGCCTAAACAAGGACCTGAGTTTTAGTTGCAGTGACAGATTTGTTGTTGATATTTCACTCTAGAATGCGTTCCCAGCATGTACTACGACTTCCCCTAGCGTCGCTTTGACTCGCTGTCATCTTCATCTTCGGTATGGCTGTCATCTTCAACTTCAGTATGGCTGTCATCTTCAACTTCAGTATGGCTGTCATCTTCAACTTCTTTCATTGATAGTTGCCAGAAAGAAGCAAGGCTTTCCTGGGAGACACTTGAGAGGGCGTCTGGGAAGAACCAGGTGTGTAGTTGAGAGGGAACCAGTGGTAGTCTGTGGTAGCACCCTGGTTTCTACAAGGGTGGTAGCGAAAGGGAACCATATATTGTATATAGTAGAGTCCAGGAGGAGTGGTGAATGATCACTTTCTACTCAGAGGTCAGGAGCTGTGACTCAAACACTGCGAGTAGGGCTTGAAGTGTAGGTGATTCAGGCTAAGTAAAAATGAAAAGAGAGTACAAAGTAATTTTACCACACAGCCAGACACAGATAAGTATTGGCACCTGGCTGAAGCTACACGTTGAATCATTATATCCAGGAGCTCCAGGATTGTGATTAATTATTTCATCTCATCCTGCCGCACGCACTGAACTTCGAAAGAGCTTTAAAAATGCTAAACACTTCGCAAACATTCAATATTATTTACAAACATAATCTTTCAGCCCAGAAAAAGTTTGGAACCTGCGCTCACAGCCGAACTCCGATAATTATGGGCGCCTAGCCGAAGCTGTGGGCGCCTAGCCGAGGCTGTGGATGGACGTTACAGTGGAATGACAGCAGTGACAGGGGACGAATATATCAGCTTGATCGACTGGCTGGCATATGTGAGAAAATAATTATTTAGTGTTGCATAACACATACACGTGAAAAGAAATCAAGGAAGTAGTGTAAAACGAAATGTTATTGAAAAATAAAACAAAAGTTGAGAAGATAATTAAATAAAAATATTTACTGTTTTAAAGATTATAGAACACTTGCTTTATTAGATACAAATAAGGAATAAAACTACACCTTTCTAGATACTCATATTAAATTGGTTATTATCTTACATTAAAAAATCTCAACAACCTTGGGGTCATATTCAAGAGGTTCTCAAACCCATAATTTGGCTTTTCTCAAGGATCTGGATACGCATGATTTGAATTCCCAGGAACTGACTACCCATGGCCACAATACATCTGATAACCCGAGGTCTTCAAACTTCTCTTAAAATAATCATTAATCCTCATCTCTTTATACATGTTTGTTAATGATTTTTTAATGTGTTTTCATACTATCTCAAATCAGAGAAGTAATAAAGCTTCATATACGTGAGCCATTTACTAGAGCAAGCCAAATACTCCCACTACATTTGTTAACTCCCACTACATCTATTAACTCCCACTACATTTGTTAACTCCCACTACATTTGTTATCTCCCACTACATTTGTTATCTCCCACTACATTTGTTAACTCCCACTACATTTGTTATCTCCCACTACATTTGTTATCTCCCACTACATTTGTTAACTCCCACTACATTTGTTAACTCCCTCTACATTTGTTAACGCCCACTACATTTGTTAACGCCCACTACATTTGTTAACGCCCACTACATTTAGCTATGTACCATACATGATAAATAAACACTATTTTTTATAAAGATACCAATATGTTGCATATGTGTCTAATTCTTCATCTTGTCAAAATTATATTCCATTCATGAAAAACTACTCCCGTTAATGTACCAGAGCATCGTAGAAGTCACTATAGTTATGCTATGCGTCATTCCATGGCACAACTGTGCAATTGTGTTATTCACTAATGCACTGCAACATCACTACACTTGCGTAATATATCAGAGCACGCACAACACTCACCATATTTGTGCACTTTATCAAAGCACTCACATATGTTTCTTGATTACCTCATTACTGGTTTATCTCTGCGTATCCTCCTTTCGTACAGAAATTTTGTATTTTGGTTTAAATTTGAAAAAATGCTGAACTCTCCCATCTATGTTTACTGTGCATATAGAAATGTTCTCTTGTATGATAGATTTTACAACTGGAATCAGAAAAAAACGCACACAATTGCTTAAGACAATGCGTACAACCTCAGTTTCTTCAGTATTACGTTTCATAGATTCAGATTCCTTGGATCCTGGACGGGAGCTGCGCACAAGTACTGGTGTTGATGTCAGATTTTAAATATTCTGTAGTATAGTTTATTTATGTGTTTCCTAATTAATACTGAGATAGTAACTCCACATCTTATATCCTCCCATCCCTCCTTCTCCTACACTCATTCACTTTCATAACTCCTACCTTCTGTTATTCTCTTAACCTGGATCGAATCTAATTGCCTCCCATTCCCCCAAGGGCCGCACAGCTTATGAGGTTTTAGCGCTTCACAGTAACTGAAATAACCCCCACCCCTCCAAAAAAAAAATCCCCCTGCATTACATCTGCACTCTCACACTTCTATATCTCCTACTTTCTCGCATTACCAAAACTCCTTCACTCTAACACTGCCATAACTCACACATTCTTAGACTTCAATAACACTGGTCTGCAAGATTTTTTTTATTGACCCTTATGATATTTTTTTCAGTATATATATGAAAAACAGTGATCCATTGTGTTTTTTTTTATTCATCTCTATCACATCAGGTTGTCAAGTTATACGGAAACGTTTCTTTTCTCTTTTCGTATAACATAAGTAAATGAGAAAGTGGTATATTACCAATTAAAATGCTTACCTTATATTGATTTAAATGTTAAATCTAATATATTTTTTTTATATTTACATTATTAATATGTCTAGAGGCTGCATAAATTCGCCAGACATATTTTGCTATGTCTGTAGGCAATTCACCCTTCATATTCCCGAGCAACATTACTTCTTTATTGAAGCGCTGCTACTTTGCTTATTTTTGCAAGAGTTGCATCAGTAAGCTCCAAATGTGGTCAGTTAGAAAACTTATATGGTATAGCGGGAGCAGATTAACCACCATGATGACTGCTACTTTTGTATTGCTAAAGAAGCTGGATTCAACAAGAAGACTAAAAATCGCATAATATACCAAAATATTCCTTCTGAAGACATTCTTGTACCTGTGTCACCTGAGACATGGCAAATTTCATCAGAGTCTAATACCAGTGATTCTAAGGAGCTGGAAGTAGACTATGAACCACCAACAAATGATGATCCCAAACATTTCAACCAAGTTGAGCTCAATGACTTGGTGAGAGACCTTAACCTTCCAAAAGAAAGTGCTGAGTTACTTGGCTCTAGACTGAAGGAACAGAGGCTTCTAGCTCCTGGAACAACATTCGCTTGGTACTGTCGTCGTGAAGCGGAATTCACTTAGTTCTTTGACAAAGAGGACTCTTTAGTTTTCTCTTCCAATATTTTTGGTTTTATTGATTACATGGGGATGTCATACAAAGCACTTGAATAGAGACTCTTCATTGATTCTTCTAAAAGAAGTTTAAAGGCTGTACTACTCTACAATGGCAACACAGCTGCATCTGTGTCAGTTAGCCATAGTGTCCAAATATCAGAAACTTTCGCAAATATGAGGACACTCATATCTGCAATCAAGTTCCAGAATCACAATGTTGTCATTTGTGGTGATTTAAAAGTTGTTGCTCTCCTACTAGGTCTTCAAGGCGGATACACAAAGTATCCCTGTTTTCTGTGTCATTGGGATAGTAGGGCAGACAGCCAGCACTATGAACAAAAATACTGTAATAATATTGGTAGAATTACCGACAATATGTTAGTAAAGGATACATTGAACTAACGTGACATTTATGTGGCAACGTTTCTCTCAGGAGTTCCAGCCTAAGGATATGGACACAGTTGGCATATATACTCTCGTGAGGTGAAAAAAAAAACTACTACTTCTACCACCACTAGTTTTTTTTTTCACCTCACCTTGAGAGTATATATATGCCAACTGTGTCCATATATCGCTTGTAACGGCTTGAGAAAGCTCCTGGAGAGCGAAACGTTGCCACAATAAAATGTCACGTTAGTTGCAATTGTGTCCTTTTACTTAACAACAAAAATACTGACCACCAAAAACTATCTTCTTAGCCGGAAATCACAAGGTGAAAACTTTGCCACTAGTTGACCCCAAGAAAATTTTGCTGCCACCACTCTATATCAAATTAGGGCTTATGAAAAATTTTGTGAAGGCCTTGAACAAGAATGAAACTGATTTCAAGTACCTGGAGTCAAAGTTTCTTCATATAAGTGAAGGCAAGCTAAAGGCAGGAATCTTTGTTGGCCTTCGGGAAATGAAGGACAAGTATTTTGATGAAGCATTAGCAGGTGTCGAGGTAAATGCCTGGTTTTTATTCAAGCAGATTGTCTACAACTTCCTGGGAAACAGGCGCTCCCCCGAATGCGAAAAAATTATCCAAGACCTGATTTCAAGTTTCCAACAACTTGGGTCTAGAATGAGTGTGAAGATGCACTTTTTGCACTCACATCTTGACTATTTTCCCAACAATTGTGGGGACTACAGTGAGGAACAAGGAGAGCAGTTCCATCAGGATATTTGCACCATGAAAACTCGATACCAGGGAAAATGGAATGTCAGCATGATGGCGGATTACTGCTGGTCATTGAAACGTAATGGTCTCGATGTACAGCACAAGCGAAAATCAGGGAGGTCCTCCTTCCTTTCATTCAATATTTTAGCTAACTATTAGGAGCATATTTTTTTTATTAAAATAATTTGATTTGAATAATTTTGATTTGGAATTGCTATGTTATTAAAACTAACAGAATGTGCTTTTCCATGATTACTTGCCTAATTTTAATAAAACAACAGTTGATTAAAAATTCACATCTTTTATTATCATTAATTTGTATTTTATTCAAAATACAATCAGCAGCCCAAGTATATGTAAGATTGCAACCATGAAGAAAAATAAAAAAAATTAAAACATTCCAAATGCATACCAGTGTAATCTCTCCAAACTTATACTTCCATTACACATACACTTCTAATTTTATTCCAATCCTGCCTAACATTGCTAACATTTTCACACACTACTACTCACTTGCCCCTCGTCCCTTTTATGCATAAATTAGGCTTCCAATTATTAACTGGGTTTGTCTCGTGTATTGCCATTTTTTTCTGATAAGTAATCAACTCTGATTTTTTTAAATTTACGATTAATAATGCATAGTGATATTTTCTAATATTTCTATAAATTGGTTTCTAAATTGTCAGATTTAACATTATTTACACTATGTGAGACGTTTAAAAAGACGTGTAGATATGTATCATATATTTACGGAATTATTAACGGAGATCGTTAAATAATTTGTGACAACTCACATTAAAACAAGTAGTGAAGGAAAAATGTGCAGTGATCTTGAAAATGATCAGCGAAATACAATGCCATTGTTTTTCCTCTGCATGGTATTGTTCCCCCCTCGCCATAAATAACACTGAGTGTCAGCAATACTCGTGCTGCGTGATGTTGGTAATATCCATAATAATACAGTGACCGTGTTAGTTCCTTGCATGTGATTGTTCTTCAGTCGCTATTAATTAATATGGTGAAAGTGACAGTAACATTGGCAAAGACAGGAGGAGGATCGGTCCTTCCCATGGCCTAAGTAACTCGTAAATACACCTTATCACGGCATTTTTTAATCTTAAGAATAATTTTAGTTTTCCTTCCCTCAGGATAGAATAACAGACTTCCAGACTAACACATAATGTGCTACACCCCACACTGACACATAATGTGGGGTGTAGCACATAATGTTCCACGCTCCCACATTAAAACACAATGTACCACATACCCACAGTTATGAATTATGAACAACACTCCGACTTTAACACATAATATACGACACTACTACGTTAACACATGTTGTACTTCACTTCCACATACTAACACAATGTACTACACTCCCACATTCTAACACGCGACGAACTACACTCCCACATACTAACACCTGATGTACTACACTCTTACATACTAACACATGATGTAATACACTCCCACATGCTAACACATGATGTACTACACTCCCACATGCTAACACATGATGTACTAAACTCCCACATACTAACACATGATGTACTACACTCCCACATACTAACACACGACGAACTACACTCCCACATACTAACACATGGTGTATTGCACTCCTACATACTAATACATGATGAACTACAATCCAGCATACTAACACATAATGTACTACACTCCCACATACTAACACATGATGTACTACACTCGTACATACTAACACGTAATGTACTACACTCCCACATGCTAACACATGATGTACTACACTCCCACATTCTAACACATGATGTACTACACTCGTACATACTAACACATAATGTACTACACTCCCACATGCTATCACATGATGTACTACACTCCCACATACTAACAAATGACGTACTACACTCCCACATAATGTACTACATTTCCACATGCTAACACATATTGTACTACATTTCCACATGCTAACACATAATGTACTACACTCATATACTAACACATAATGTACTACACTCCCATATACTTACACATAATGTACTACGTTCTCACATGCTAACACATAATGTACTACACTCCCACATACTAACATGTAATGTACTACACTCCTACATTCTAACTCATGATGTACTACACTCACAAATACTAACATATAATATAATACACTCCCACATACTAACACATAATGTACTACACTCCCATATACTAACACGTAATGTACTACACTCCCACATGCTAACACATAATGTACTACACTCCCACATACTAACATATAATGTACTACACTCTCACATTCTAACTCATGATGTACTACACTCCCACATGCTAACACATAATGTACTTCACTCCCACATGCTAACACATAATGTACTACACTCTCACATTCTAACTATGATGTACTACACTCCCATGCTAACACATAATGTACTTCACTCCACATGCTAACACATAATGTACTACACTCTCACATTCTAACTCATGATGTACTACACTCCACATGCTAACACATAATGTACTTCACTCCCACATGCTAACACATAATGTACTACACTCTCACATTCTAACTCATGATGTACTACACTCCCACATGATAACACATAATGTAATAAACCCCCACATAATGTACTACACTCCCACATACTAACACATGATGTACTACACTCCCACATACTAACACATGATGTACTACACTCCCACATGCTAACATATGAAAATAAGAAAAAAGGAACACTGCAGCAGGCCTACTGACCCATGCAAGGCACGTCCATCACTCACCGGCTTAGGCGCGACCACCTGGAGTTAACCCTCTCCAGGTAAACTTGAGGTAGTCAGGTCACTTGCATGTAAGACATTAATTAATACCGCATCTGACCTAGTAATGCAAGCTAGTAAGGTCCAACTCACACCCACCCACACCCACTCATGTATTTATTTAACCTATTTTTTTCAGCACGCTATTTACATCCCCTTTATTTATTCCTGTTTTCCATTTATACACCTCAATCATATCCCCCTTAATTCTATGCCTTTCTAGAGAGTGCAGATTCAGGCCCTCAGTCTATCCTCATGGGGAAGATTTCTGATACATGGGATCAACTTTGTCATCCTCCTCTGTACGTTTTCCAGTGCATTTATATCCATTCTGTAATATGGTGACCAGAACTATGAAGCATAATCTAAATGAGGCCTAACCAAAGATATATAGAGTTGAAGAATAACCTGAGGACTTCTATTATTTATACTTCTTGATATGAAGCCAAAGATTCTGTTAGCTTTATTGCGAACACTTATGCACTGTTGTCTTGGCTTCAGATTACTGCTAACCAGAACTCCTAAATCCTTCTCGCAATCCGTAATATTATGATCTACATTATTTAGTTTATATGTGTCATGGTTATTGTCCTGCCCAACATTTAGAACTTGCATTTGCACTTCTCCGACCACTGCATCAGTCTATTCAAATCATCCTGGAGTGCTCTAATGTCCTCATTAGAGTGAATTGGACGGCCTATTTTGGTGTCATCAGCAAATTTGTTTATGTTGCTATTTATTCCATCATCTATGTCGTTTATGTAAATTGTAAACAACAGGGGGCCCAAAACTGACCCCTGTGGGACACCGCTTGAGACGTGCCCCCATTCTGATTTCTCCCCATTTATGCAAACTCTCTGCCGCCTATTTGTCAACCATGCCTCTACCCAAGAAAATTTTTTTTTATCACTAACATTGTATGCTCTCCATCACTAACATTGTATGCTCACCATCACTAACAAAGCATGCTCTCCATCACTAAAATTATATGCTCTCTATCACAAACATTGTATGCTCCCCATCACTAACATTGTATGCTCCCCATCATTAACATTGTATGCCCCCATCACTAGCATTGTATGCTCCCCATTACTAACATTGTATGCTTCCCATCACTAACATTGTATGCTCTCCATCACTAACATTGTATGCTCTCCATCACTAACATTGTATGATCTCCATCACTAACATTGTATGATCTCCATCACTAACATTGTATGCTCTTCATCACTAACATTGTATGCTCTCCATCACTAACATTGTATGATCTCCATCACTAACATTGTATGATCTCCATCACTAACATTGTATGATCTCCATCACTAACATTGTATGCTCTCCATCACTAACATTGTATGCTCTCCATCACTAACATTGTATGATCTCCATCACTAACATTGTATGCTCTTCATCACTAGTATTGTATGATCTCCATCACTAACATTGTATGCTCTCCATCACTAACATTGTATGATCTCCATCACTAACATTGTATGCTCTACATCAGAAGCATTGTATGATCTCCATCACTAACATTGTATGCTCTCCATCACTAGCATTGTATGCTCTCCATCACTAACATTGTACGATCTCCATCACTAGCATAGTATGCTCTCCATCACTAACATTGTATGCTTTCTATCACAAACATTGTATGCTCTCCAACACTAAAAATGCATGCTCTCCACCACTAACATTGTGTGTCTCCATCACTAACATTGCATGTTCTCCATCACTAACATTGTATGCTCTCCATTACTAACATTGCATGCTCTCCATCACTAACATTGTATGCTCTCCATCACTAACATTGTATGCTCTCCATCACTAACATTGAATGCTCTCCATCACTACCATTGTATGCTCTCCATCACTAACATTGCATGCTCTCCATCACTAACATTGTATGCGCACCATCACTAACATTGCTTGCTCTCCATCACTAACATTGTATGCTCTCCATCACTAACATTGCATGCTCTCCATCACTAACATTGTATGCTCTCCATCAATAACATTGTATGCTCTCCATCACTAACATTGTATGCTCTCCATCACTGACACACAGTTTTGTTCTCTGTCACTATAACAACAGTAAACAAAACTGGGCTAATCCTTGAATTTTTTATAGTGTTGATGGAAATTCACATTATATGTGAAGAAATACTAATTTAAATTTAAATCGAAGATTAAAAAAAATGGGTTAAACTTGGGTCACATAGTGATGGTCCTCTGGTGTTTTTTTTTTTCGTAACTCGTGACAAGTATTCTTTCATTTATTTTTTATTAAAATTGTTTTTCCCCTCAAAATTCAAATATTTTTTCATCTGTTTGAAAACATGTTTTTCTTCCTCCAGATCTCTCTCTCAAATTTCTATCTAGTTTGTCCTTTAAATACCTTTCAGGATCATAGTGGTTACTTATATATTAGCACTGTACCTGTTCGAACAACTTCCAATAAAAGCCTCTTATCACAGTGGAACAACGCTGGACCTGCTGCCTCTTAGGACAACGGTTCCACTTTCCGTTCATTAGCTCATTAACTTCAGTTCAAAGACAATAGTATGGGGAGTATAAAAGTGGATCGGGCGATTTATGGAATGCCTGTGTTCAACACCGAAATTCACTACAGAAACTCAAGACTTATCGCTAGAGAAGAAAACACTCAATACCGCAGAATCCTGGAATCATCACTTATCTGTATATCTTACAACTTCAACCAGAACAACGGCTTCTATAACATAGTTGAACCCCTTGCCTAGACACTTCTTCATAACTGTCCCACATAAGAACATAAGAATGGAAGAACACTGCAGAAGGTCTACTCATATACTTGTCCTATCTCATTTTAAATCACCCTACTCGGAAGATTGTCACATGCAGTATTCTCCACCTGACCCAGCATTCTCCACCTGACCCAGCATTCTCCACCTGACTCCATCCTATTAATACTCACGTACCTTTCATCCAGGTAGATCTATTTGTGACTTGATAAAGCCCACTGTGGACGAAACGTTGTCAATAAAGGATCATATTAAACTGCTTATGTGTTTATTTTATCCATTGTGTCGGTATTTTATACCATTTACTTCCGACATATTCTATAACTTCCTGAAGATAGCCCTCAGGAGTGCGTCATATTCATTAAATGTTGGGTTGTCAAAGGAGGGTGCACACCTCAAGAAGTAAGTTAGTCTTTACAGAGTTAGACACCTTATGAGGAGATACAGGGCATCGTAAGTATGCAGATCACTTATTATTCTCTTCTCCATCTTCCTCAGGTCATTCAGTTTGTCCTTGAGAACTGTGTCGATGGCCTGATGACCCAGCGGTGCTCCCAAGAGGATGCATTTGGATGGAGTGGTAGCTGAGACTTCAGGAAAAATTGTTTGCACAGCTGTAATTATTTCCTGAATATTTGTGATGATTTGACACTTGGAGGGATTGTGAATGAGTCCAACGGCTTCTTTCTCGCTGTGACTTCACCAGTTGTAGTTCATCTAGCAGGGCCTCTTCCGTACCTGCCTTAGTGCCATCATCCAGGTACAAGATACTGAGTTCACTGCACAAGCTGAAAGTTAGTTATCTTACCGCTAAGCAAAAGAGAAATGGATCGAGTGGGTCACCCATCTGAAGAGGTGACTTCGTGCTCACCAAATAAAAGAATTGATGTTTTGCTGTGGATAGCTGAAATAAATGGAAACAGACTGGGGAACCGTTCTCGAACAGCTGGCAAGATTACATATTTCTTTACCATATTAAAGGCATTCATAATGTCTAGTTTGACTAAGGCCTTGTCTTCTGGCAAATCCCTGATGTAGGCGCTCGATGCATGATCTGCCGCTTTACTGCTTTGAAAACCCACAAAGCCCAGTTGATTTGGCTGGAGTAAACTGGCGGCTTCTGTGCGAAAGTTTCTTACTGCTGCTTTTGCAACAACATCGATGGGTCTGATTCCCTATCCTTCTTCCTCAGGGCACATAATGAGGCTTCGAAAAGTAAAGGTTTAATTTCTTCAGGAATCCGCCCCGTTAGGCAGTTGTTGACGAAAGTAGAATTGATGTAGCTGTGCCAAGCACTGGATTTACCATCTGTTTGATGTGTTGTGGTCGTATTCGTGCAGATCCTGCTGGAAATGACACCATCGCTTGTATGTATGAAGAGATGGTTGTTGCTGAGATTCATGAGTAGGAAGTTCTAACTCAGCTTGTGCATTACAAGGTCTAGAATCCTCATATATAATTTCTAAGGGAATTATTGCTGGAGGGAATGTTACAGGTAATGTGAACCTTGAGGAAAGGAGCAGCAGACCACGCATGACCTGGCCTCAGGTCAGCTCAGTATTTTGGAGGCCGACACAAAAAACATATACTGGCTTGTGAAGTATAACACTGCCGACTACTATTAATCCACAGTAGATGTAGAGATGTGGACGGGACCAGCCTAGTGAATTCCAGGAATCTCTTTTGTCTGGAGTGATGGAGAAGCAAACTCGGTAAAGCGAGGTTATTATGGGTTCTGGTGGAGGGCTATTTACTGAACCTTGGAGATGAGGAAAGGTGGCAGCGAGCTCTCGTGTGTCACCGACTACCAGCTTATTTTATTTTTTGCCCACCTACTGGCTGTCAGTTGTGAAGATTAGGTGGGAAGACATTAGGAGTATGTATTGTAGTGGTGAAGAAAAGGCGTGACGTTCCCAGATGTTGTGTTTACAAAGAGAGGGATCTCCATGAACGATTTTCAATGCCCAAAAAAAGTCCAACCAATGAGACAAGGCCTAATTTGAGAAGTTCTACTGTCGCCAGTTGCCCAGGTTAACCGCTCTTTTAGTAGGAGTGGTATGTAAATCTGAAAGGGAGATTGTAAGAAAGTCTTCAATGAAGTACAAGGGTCGTATGTCCTCCACCGACTCCTTTATACTCCTGCCGCCCTTACTGAATGGAATTTAAAGAGCTTTCTTACGAGGTCAGTAGCTTACCCCAGTCCTTCCCATTATGACCCCTCACCCTTTCCAGTGACGCTTGGGGAAGTGTGAAGAGGACCCAGGAGTAAGTAGTGTGGTGGTGTTACATTAGCAGAAAAAATATGTATATGTAAAAGTTAAGATGGTGAAATGAGTGCCAAGAGTGGCACTCTGTTAGTGAAGAGTGAGAAGGGGAGAATGTATTGAAATAGATTATTATTATTCTATTTCTCTCTAGAGAGATAATTACTGAGTAAAATAAAGGAATAATGGTATAAGTGGACTTTTAATATTATAATACTACCTCTGCTCTTTTTTTTTTTTAAGTGTGGTTATTCAAAACGATTCGTTTAGAATAATTTCGTTTTTATTGTGTTTATTTACCAGTGTTTTTTTTTTAATGAATTTTGACTGTGCTTTTACTTATGATAGAAATGTTTTAAGTATTTGATAATATCTAAATTGGTGAATTCAATATAAAAATGTTCTGAAATACCATGATTAAGAAACTTCTTCGCTTTTATAAACTAATTTCTGATTTTTACTTTAAAGATATTTTTATTTTTTTCTTGTTGTTTAACTCCCTTATAAATTTGAGTATGGGATTTAATGTGCATTTTTTTATATAATAGTCTTGCTGATGTCTTCCCATCTTATGTCTGAGCTTTTATTTTTATTACCGTTAGAAAATATGATGTCTGCTTTTATATACGTATTTCTTTTGTAGATATAATATATATTAAATTTCATGCCTTGTATCAGTGTCGTGTTATTTTTTTTTATTGTTGTTGTTGGTTTATATGTGAGTTTTATATTATGTTAGCTGGCTAGTTGCTTAGAGGGTTTAATATAGAGGAAGTATGTATTTCCAGATCAAGGGGAAAAGATGTAACAACTAATCAGCTAACCGGAAGAAGAGGATTTTTCCTTGCGAGGGATGAGCGGTATTGTTCGTAAAGTGTGAAATATTAGTAATGACCCTGTATTATTTAATATCTTGGTTTTTGTTCTGTTTTTGTGAACTTGAGTTGAGTTTTTGTAAATGGTAGTGAGGATTTAGGATTTCTATTTGGATAGTGGAAGGTCATATACGAAAGGAGATGATTAGGCAGCCTCGTGTATGTTTTACGTTACCATGGCAACCCCGGGAGGATCTATGTCATCCATCTCACCAATATGTGGAGCTCAGACCTATTCACTGGTCAAAATTTTTGAAATGTTGTATGCTTCTTAAATGAGATTAATTATTTTTTATGTATTTTCATGTCCTGAATCCAAATATCACCTTGAAAAATGCTTATTGGCTATAGGTTTAAAAATACGATACATGTAATATTTGATTATTTTATTATAACGTACAATATGTGTCAATATGTGTCCGTACTTTATCTCTGCCTTTTTGCTTGACGCTTATAGTGGGCTGAAGAATCATCTCTTGCCAATGTCCAGCAATAGTCTGCAAGCATTCTTGTGCCCCATTTGCCCTGGTACCATTTTTCCATGGTTGAAATATCTTGGTGAAACCTTTCACCATGTTCGTCACTAACTGCCCCACAGTTCGCTGGAAAAAGTCTAAATGTGAGTCCAAAAAAGTGGATTTTAAGTGACATGTTACATCGCATGTTCTTGTAAGCCTTGATGAGGTTTTCCACCAATTCTTCATAGTTGCCTTCCCTTCTGTTTCCCATAAATCACTTCGCCTCTAACTTGAATGCTTCCCAAGCAACTTTCTCCTCCCCATGAAGGTCACATTCAAAGTCACCATCTTTAAGAAGCTCTCGAATCTGATGACCATTGAAGACTCCCTCTCTTATCTTAGCGTCGCTCAGTGAGGGGAATTTTGATGTTAAATACTTGAATCCCTGACCGGATTTGTCCATAGCTTTTACAAAGTTTTTCATGATCCCCAGTTTTATGTGTAGTGGTGGTAGCAAAATTTTGTTTGGTTCAATGAGAGGTGGATGTTGAACATTTTTCATCCCAGACTCCATTGATTGACGAGGTGGCCAGTCTCTCCTGATGTAGTGGCAACCTCTTGCACGACTGTCCTATTCACATAGAAAGCAGCAGTACTTGGTGTATCCGCCCTACAAGACCATCACAAGAGCAACAACCTTTAAGTCACCACAGAGCTGCCATTGATGTTCATCATATTTCATGCATTGCAACATATGCTTTATATTCTCATAAGTTTCTTTCATATGTGTTGCATAGCCCACAGGAACTGATGGTTTACTATTGTCGTTATGCAGCAAGACACCTTTATCTTGCGTAGTGAATATTTATTATAAGTTT
Source organism: Cherax destructor (assembly GCA_009830355.1). Lineage (NCBI taxonomy): Eukaryota > Metazoa > Arthropoda > Malacostraca > Decapoda > Parastacidae > Cherax > Cherax destructor. The sequence goes on along the minus strand of WNWK01009052.1, from coordinate 24,768 downwards.
AAAAAGTGTTTGGCTAAAAAAATCACCAACCTTTCACCTCAAAATATAAACTTGGAGAGCACAAGCACCTTGTATGACTGCTGGAACAATAATGAAGGTCAGTGAGACTGTGAGTGTTGGTAAGAAACACACTGCCGCAAGCCTGTTGCAACCTGTTGTGACACGTAGGTCTATATTGAAAGGTAGAGCTAACAAACAATTTTAACCATGATATTTATTATCAGTGACCTCAAATTAGTTGGAAATTGTTACTCTGGTCTCGGAAGCATTTTGGTTGTTGACCAGTGTTATTAATTAAGAGCAGAGCGGGTCGGAGATTCAATGATTACTCTTTGATTATTCTGAACATGAAATTAGCCTGGGATTATGACCTGGGAGAGAGAGGAAGAATTAACTGTCCTGGAGGAGGTTGCTGGTTCAGTGGTTCGCGCATTGACTCGATTCTTTGAAGGACTTCGGTAAACATGGGAAGAAATAGCACTGTATGTTTATGATAAGAGCACCAGTTGGATACTGTGTAAGAATGTTTTTTTAAGATCGAGATATTTATGAAAATATAAGGTTGTTTGGCAGATTATTTTGTGTGTTGTAGTTCTGATAGATTTAAGGGTTAGGATACAATGGTCTGATAACGTCTGTCACTCTTAGGTTATCCTAGTTATTACCCATTTTAAAAGACGGAGAAGGCGACATGTAACAGCTTGTGTCTCTTCTCCTGGACAGTTTAAGTCTATGCCGTTCTTCTATACACTGGACTGATGAAGCCACTGGCTGGCGAAACGTTTCCTTAAAAAAAGATTCGCAAATGTTGCACAAGTGTCTCATGCACAAGTGTCTCATGCACAAGTGTCTCATGCACAAGTGTATCATGCACAAGTGTCTCATGCACAAGTGTCTCATGCACAAGTGTCTCATGCACAAGTGTCTCATGCACAAGTGTCTCATGCACAAGTGTCTCATGCACAAGTGTCTCATGCACAAGTGTCTCATTCTTCAACTTGTAGGTTTTCTGAACAACTTACATCACACAGTCTATGCCATAAAAATTATCATATTTAATCTAGGCAGCCGTAGACTTTTCAGAAAGTATTAATGTGCCTGTGTCAGTGTCTTGTGGGTCGCAAATAACATGGGGTCACATTTTCCCGTTAATTAGACACCTTTGGGTATTTTTATTCTTGAAAGGTTTCTCCAGCTAGTGGTGTCTTCAGTCCAATACAGATGTGGCTTATATACTTTAGACAGGTGAAATGAGGCAGTGATAGACGGTGTGACCAGTGGAAAAAAATAAATTGGAGGAAGTAGGTCATGCCTATATTTTAGGGAAGCTATAAAGAATTCACAAGATGGTGCTGTGTCAAAATTAGTATAAATGGTTTAGTAAACCGATAAGCTGATGACACATGTACAATATTTCAGTATCTTTATTCTGGAAATGTGTCGCCAGCCAGTGGCTTCTTCAGTCTAATATAGAGAAAAATGGTCGAAAATTTGGAGGAGTTTGACTGTAATCAGTCGCTCAGCCTGGAGTCGATGAGGTCAGGTCATCAGACTTGGTAACAGTACAGCACATGCGCAGACTACCGCTGTTTCACCTTACCTGTCTAAAATATAGAAGCCGTTCTCCACGCATATTGTAGACAGGTAAGGTGAAACAGCGGTAGTCTGTGCATGTGCTGTACTGTTACCATGATTGATGACCTGACCTTATCGACTACAGGCTGAGCGACTGATTACAGTCAAACTCCTCTTAATTTTCGACCATTTTTCTATATATTAGACTGAAGAAGGCTCTGGCTGGCGAAACGTTTCCAGAGTAGAGATACACAAATATTGTACATGTGTCTCATTTATCAGCTTGTCGCTTTTCTAAACCATGATGTCGCCTCTTTCTGGTTATCTGTTATTTGCTCAGCTGAGAGGAGTCAAGTGTCGACTCATCACCCGATGAGAATTACTTTGTAACAGAAGTGTGGGTGGTGTCTTCTCCACACAGGTGGGTAGTGTCTTCTCCACACAGGTGGGTGGTGTCTTCTCCACACAGGTGGGTGGTGTCTTCTCCACACAGGAGGGTGGTGTCTTCTCCACACAGGAGGGTGGTGTCTTCTCCACACAGGTGGGTAGTGTCTTCTCCACACAGGTGGGTGGTGTCTTCTCCACACAGGTGGGTGGTGTCTTCTCCACACAGAAGGGTGGTGTTTTCTTCACACAGGTGGGTGGTGTCTTCTCCACACAGGTGGGTGGTGTCTTCTCCACACAGGTGGGTGGTGTCTTCTCCACACAGGAGGGTGGTGTCTTCTCCACACAGGAGGGTGGTGTCTTCTCCACACAGGAGGGTGGTGTCTTCTTCACACAGGTGGGTGGTGTCTTCTCCACACAGGTGGGTGGTGTCTTCTCCACACAGAAGGGTGGTGTTTTCTTCACACAGGTGGGTGGTGTCTTCTCCACACAGGTGGGTGGTGTCTTCTCCACACAGGAAGGTGGTGTCTTCACACAGGTGGGTGGTGTCTTCTCCACACAGGTGGGTGGTGTCTTCTCCACACAGGAGGGTGGTGTCTTCTTCACACAAGTGGGTGGTGTCTTCTCCACACAGGTGGGTGGTGTTTTCTCCACACAGGAGGGTGGTGTCTTCTCCACACAGGAGGGTGGTGTCTTCTTCACACAGGAGGGTGGTGTCTTCTCCACACAGGAGGGTGGTGTCTTCTTCACACAGGAGGGTGGTGTCTTCTCCACACAGGAGGGTGGTGTCTTCTTCACACAGGTGGGTGGTGTCTTCTCCACACAGGTGGGTGGTGTTTCTCACACAGGGGTGGTGTCTTCTCCACACAGGTGGGTGGTGTCTTCTCCACACAGAGGTGGTGTCTTCTCCACACAGGAGGGTGGTGTCTTCTCCACACAGAGGGTGGTGTCTTCTTCCACACAGGAGGGTGGTGTCTTCTTCACACAGGAAGGTGGTGTCTTCTTCACACAGGAGGGTGGTGTCTTCTCACACAGGAGGTGGTGTCTTCTCCACACAGGAGGGTGGTGTCTTCTCCACACAGGTGAGTGGTGTCTTCTCCACACAGGAGGGTGGTGTCTTCTCCACACAGGTGGGTGGTGTCTCTTCACACAGGGGGTGGTGTCTTCTCCACACAGGAGGGTGGTGTTTTCTCACACAGGGGTGGTGTCTTCTCCACACAGGAGGGTGGTGTCTTCTCCACACAGGTGAGTGGTGTCTTCTCCACACAGGAGGGTGGTGTCTTCTCCACACAGGAGGGTGGTGTCTTCTCCACACAGGTGAGTGGTGTCTTCTCCACACAGGAGGGTGGTGTCTTCTCCACACAGGAGGGTGGTGTCTTCTCCACACAGGAGGGTGGTGTCTTCTCCACACAGGTGAGTGGTGTCTTCTCCACACAGGAGGGTGGTGTCTTCTCCACACAGGAGGGTGGTGTCTTCTCCACAGGTGAGTGGTGTCTTCTCCACACAGGTGGGTGGTGTCTTCTCCACACAGGTGGGTGGTGTCTTCTCCACACAGGTGGGTGGTGTCTTCTCCACACAGGAGGGGTTCTGCACGGCTCGTGTCCTAAAATAGATCTCCCGACGAACGCAATATTTATTCCTAAGGTTGCAAAATGAAATTTATTGCACAAATGTAACACTTATGTCAATAAGAAAATGGGAATAATGCTTGCAGTGGTTGTATGTTTATGAATTATGCAAGTGGTATGGAATATCCTACCTAGTAGGTGATATTTATCTTTTGAGTTAGAAGTTCAAACCCCTAATCGATGATATATTACAAAATATGTTAGCATTCAACTGTATTACTTACCTCATGAGGTCGACTTACCAGTGAATTTCTAAACACTGGTATTCTCATACAGCTACAGTATGTTCTAATATATGTTCATGAGAGGAGACTTTTCCTGGTGTTAATGTGACGGTGGTCGTACAGAGCTGACACTTAATCTCGCTGGAGGATGTAAATTACACATCGTAATTTTCACGGGGATTTTGTGCTTTGCGCTTTATCTGAACTCTTGACATGATTTATCACAAGTGGTGTCCGTACCAGTGCTGCATACACCAAGATAAGCCTCACATATTCCGCATAGAGTTTTGTAAATGACTCCATATTAAGGTTTCAGAAAGCAGTGACCCTTTTACTTATTCATGTCATTTACTTCCATCTCATCCCTGGTGTATCTATTTCTTGCCTCTCCAACATTCTTTCTCTGTGATAATGTCTCCCCAGGTTCTTCTGTCTTCTTATGACATCATTGATATACTTATGCCTAATATATCATTCACATTAGGTCTGGAACTTGCCACGTTGGATATCTTTTCACCTTTGCATGTCTGTTAAGATGCAATCCATGCGAGTGCTGCATATTCTAACACGGGAGTAAAACTTGTTGTTCAAGGTGCCCTGATTGACTCCTTGTTCAGATTCCTAAAGACTTTTCTTAATATCGTGTAACAATGTTAAGAGATTACTCAGATGATATTTGCCTTCCGCAATATACTTGGCACTGTGCCCATCCATAAGTTTTGTCTTGCGCTGATCTGTAATTTGTCCCCATAGTACTTTCTCAGTTTCCACTCTTTTTCCGCTTTTCCAGTCTTCATAACCTTGCTTTTGCTACAGTTTATCAAGATTTATTTGTAACCTTTCCTTGTCCCCATCTGGTTTTGTTTTCCTAATTATATTTATAATCATGGAGTCCTGAAGCTCGATCGCTAGTGCACTCAGCTCACACACTGAGGTCCGGGGATCGAAAACATTAGGACATGTTTCCATAAGACACCTGCTGTCCATGTTCACCCATCAGTAAAATAGGTACCTGGGTGTTTGTCGATTGGTGTGGATCGCATCCTGGGACAAAATTGACCTAATAATCCCGAAAGGTTCTGCATAACGAGTTTTTTTTTATATAGTAGTATGTCACTGATATCAGCTAGGCCTGTATACCTTGTAGATGTACTTGTAGAAATAAAGCTATTTTTTATTTTATTATTATTATTATTATTATTATTATTATTATTATTATTATTATTATTATTATTATTATTATTATTATTATTATTATTATTATTTTTATTATTATTTATTAACACATCGGCCGTTTCCCACCAAGATAGGGTGGCCCGAAAAAAAAAATCATCATCATTCACTCCATCACTGTCTTGCCAGAGGCGTGCTTACACTACAGTTATAAAACTACAACATTAACACTCCTCCTTCAGAGTGCAGACACTGTACTTTCCATCTCCTGGACTCAAGTCCGACTTGCCGGTTTCCCTGAATCCCTTCATAAATATTACCATGCTCAAACTCCACCAGCACGTCAAGTCCTAAAAACCATTTGTCTCCATTCGCTCCTATCTAACACACTCACGCATGCTTGCTGGAAGTCCAAGCACCTCTCACACAAAACCTCCTTTACCCCCTCCCTACAACCTTTCCTAGGCCTACCTCTACCCCGCCTTCCCTCCACTACAGATTTATACACTCTCGAAGTCATTCTATTTTGTTCCATCCTCTATACATGTCTAAACCACCTCAACAACCCCTCCTCTGAACTCTGGATAATAGTTGTGGTAATCTTGCACCTCCTCCTAACTTCCAAACTACGAATTCTCTGCATTATATTCACACCTCAGTTTGCCCTCAGAGACGACTTTTCCAGAGCCTCCAGCCTTCTCCTTGTTGCAACATTCACCACCCATGCCTCACACCTATATAAGAGCGTTGGTATAACTATACCCTCATATATTCCCCTATTTGCTTCCATTGACAAAGTTCTTTGTCTCCATAGACTCCCTCCATTCACCTTTTTCCTCTCGTCAATTCCCACGATTCACCTCATCTTTCATAGACCAATCTGCTGACACATCCACTCTTAAATATATGTATACATTCACCTCCTCCATACTCTCTCCCTCCAATCTGATATCCAATATTTCGTTACCTAATTGTTTTGTTATCCTCATCACCTTACTTTTTCCTATATTCACTTTTCTTTTTTTTCTTTTACATATCCTACCAAACTCATCCACCAATCTCTGCAACTTCTCATCAGAATCTCCCAAAAGCACAGTGTCATCAGCAAAGAGCAACTGTGACAACTCCCAGTTTGTGTTAGATTCTTTATCTTTTAACCTCGCACTTCTTGCCAACACCCGAACATTCACTTCTCTTACAACCCTATCTATAAATATATTGAACAACCATGGTGACATCATACATCCCTGTCTAAGGCCTACTTTTACTGGGAAATAATCTCCCTCTCTCTTACATACTTTAAGGTGAGCCTCACTATCCTCGTATAAACTTTTCACCGCTTTCCATAACCTACCTCCTATTCCATACATTTGCAGCATCTGCCACATTATATAATAATAATAATAATAATAATAATAATAATAATAATAATAATAATAATAATAATATAATAATAATAATAATAATAATAATAATAATTAATAATAATAATAATAATAATAATAATAATAATAATAATTATTATTATTATTATTATTATTATTATTATTATTATTATTATTATTATTATTATTATTATCATTATTATTATTATCATTTTTATTAGTATTATTATTATTATTATTATTAGTATTAGTATTAGTATTAGTATTATTATTATTTTTATTATTATTATTATTTTTATTATTATTATTATTATTATTATTATTATTATTATTATTATTATTATTATTATTATTATTATTATCAGTAAACAGGGATTCATCTCACCCAGGTCCTTTATGGTATATTATTCACATATACCAGAAACAATAATAACCCTATTAATGTTCCTTCGGTGACCACACTAGATACTGTCCCCAATTCTGATATCACTTCTCGAAAAATATTCATTGTCTACTTCTAAATAACTCTTTAATTCACTGCAGTATATTAGTAGAACTCCATCAGTTTTGTGATTGTGGCAATTTGTGAAACCCATTCTTACCAAGGTTTCTACCACTCGTCTTCCTTCTGATATTCTCCATTTTTTTTATAGTATGCATGTTATTTATACTCAGTTCAATTCATCTTGCCTGTCTACTTTCTTAAATATTGGTATTAAATTCGTTGTAGTCTAGATCTATGGTAACATGTTCATATCATCTAAGTTATTGCAGATTTTATGTAGCGGTTCAGGTAGTGATTGCGCTCTCTCTTGCTGATTCAATGTCTTTGAAGTAACTCTCTCAAAAGTTCTCTTACTTCAACTGCTGTTTTATATACTGTGACATGTAAGTGTTGGTGGGCCGTTTCCCCTGTGATTATTAGTATTGTTCTAGCTACCAGTGAGCTAGTGTGTACACACTGATTCATGCTGAAACACACTCATTATTATTTCCCTTTGTGATGTTTAATGTTATTCAAATTCTACCTGACCTACTGGTGTAATCTGCCTTTTAATCCTGCCTGTTCCTCTATTTTTCATTTAGTTTCTAAGTCAAATGTTTTTTTGCAATCCAAGAAGAGGCAACCCATCCCAGTTTTTCTTGTATTATCTCTTTAATATAATTCCACAGATTTGTTAGACATGGTTTTCCATCCCTTAATAAAAGCTGGTTATTTGTATGGAATCTTCTTTTCACTAAGTTCCCCGATATCTTAACTTTATTCTCCTGATTGCCGCGTAATTCATGCCTCTTGAATCTCCTTTTTTTTATAAATACAGGACGACATTTGCTCCTTCCAATTGTCTGGCACTTTGGAGAAACTTTGGCTCAAATTTGTAATTTAGTTCTACATTATTTTTAAATTGTCTCTCAGCTACCTTTCTTCATCTTGCGTATTAATTTCTGACTCTCCTGTTTCTTTCTTGGTATTCTGGGATTTGATTTGCTCTATATTTCATTCAGTTCCTCTTGCTCCTGTCCTTTTTCTCTCTTCATTCCTCATTGAACTATGAGCTTTCTCTGTTTTTCTTATATTTTTCCTTCCTTAGTTTCTTGGCACTTTGATTATATTCCCTTCTTCCTATGTAGTACAATTTTCCCTCTAATACCCTTTTCTTTTCCCCTTTTCTCAGAACTTATCTCACTCTGCCACTGTCTCTACTTTTCCCCAGTCTGTAGTTCCGTTTTATGTTACTTTCTTTTCCCTTTTCATTTTCGACCAAGTACTTACCTGATACCTAGTGGATGCCCATGAGTAATTTCAGCATATTAAATACATTTTGTCTAAAAACTAGGTTGAGTGCCGCTTGTAAATGTGAATGTTATGACGATTTAGACACATGTGCAACATTTGTGGATCTTTACTTTACAGATGTTTCGCCATCCAGTGGCTTTATCAATACAATACATAATGACAGTAGAAATATATATAAAAGACAGTGGAAGACTCGGTAATCAGTCCCCCTAGTCAGAAGCAAGTGATGTGGAATCTGGAGCATATGAAGGAAGATTGGATCTTATATACTGGAGTCACCTACCAGTGACGGCACTGTCACTGGTAGGTGGGATTCTCCAGGTAAAGTAAGTCATGCCCATAAGAGGACCAGGAGTTAGCAAGTAGGTTGTGGTTACGTCCTCTGTACCAAGATTCCATGATGTTGTTTGGACAAGTTGTATATCAGTGGTAAAGAACAATACGGCACAATACATTGACTTTAAAAAAATACACTGGTAATAATTACCTGCTGTTTCCTTCACATATTGTTTCCGAAAATTCTTCATTCCTGCTTCAGTAAGTTTCACTACATATTTCGTTACTCTATGAAGATGTCAGCTTTCCCAATCGATCTCCTAATGGGTGAAATCTCTTATTACAATAATTTAGCATTGTTTCTTTTTGTTTTTTTCTGCCACTGATCATTATGTGTAAATTATCGTCCTGTTACACGTATCATACACTTCCCTTGGCTTCTTATTGTTTGTTAGTGGAATCTTTACAACTGCAATTATTACTTATGTCTCTCCGTACATAACAGTACCTGCTATATAATCCCTGAAATCCCCTTGATCCAGGTTTTATATTTGCATAAATTTTCTGCGGTACCTGATCATCTATGCGATTCCTGACGTTCTGTGCATTTTTTTTATAATACCTAAGAGTTTCGTCACTGTTCAGATAATATCAGGTTTTTTCCCCCTCCTTCTGTCACGACTTCATATTTGTTGGTGACTCCATCAACATTTGAGTACCACACTCTGATTCAGTCATCTCATACTGTTTTCTGGCAAGCTGTTTCGGAAGTTCACTTCTGAAGATTCTGGACTTGGGTTCTGTGTGGAGAATTGCATTATTTCCTTGGACACATTTCCTCTGTTGATCCTCCCCATCCTCTGTTGCTTCCTTTCTATTTCCCATGTCTCCCTGTTCTTCTTTCTTTGTCTTTTCTTTCATGACGTACATTGTGTCTAGTTTACGAAGTCCTCTAAGACTCGATTTTCTTCTCAATACTTGGTTCCTTATTTCTGCCACCTACATATATTCGTACCTGAAAAAAAACAGAAGTTCTCAAAGTTTTACTTGCACCTCCCATTTGTAAGAGTGGAGGGGAAGTGGTATGTGCTGTTTGGTTTAAGTGAGTAGAAACTTTATTTCTTATGATTTTCGATCCTGCCCAGCATGGGCCAGTAGGCCAACTACAATGCTTCACTGTCTTGCATTTTAAAATTACCTTGTTGTTGTTGTCCTTGATTTGCCGGTACTCTCCGGCCCGGGTCTTTTCCAGATGGTGACCCGGCCTTGGCTCCCTGTCGTGGGAGTGTCGTGAGACCTATGTCTCCCATGGGAGGAGGTACAAGTCCCTCCTCATCTTCGGTGACCAACTGTCCCCAGGCCTAGCCACATTCCCCGCCCTCACGGGGCTCGTAGGGAGAAGCTAGGTCTCTGGTCTGCCACCGGCAGTCTTGGGAGCTGCAGGCAGTAGCAAGCTCCAGCTCTGGCACCTTCCCCGCCCCAGGAGGGCTCGTGGGAGTGTTCCCCACCCTCGGAGGGTCATTGGGAGTGGTGTCTCCAAATGACCTTGTGATATTATAATGCAGTTTTTGGACAGTGGTAGTGGCATAAATTCTATTATTATTGTCAAGTTTAGTTACCCTATTTGACAGTAAAATAAAATACTCAGAAGAGCTAGACTACACACAGCACACAACTCAGTGACAAACTCAGTTATATCACTGAACTCTGTTAGAGTTTGGCAGTTTGAACGTGTAGCAGCATGGATCACAGTAGCTACCAGTGAAGAGGCTGGGTCAGGAGCTATGACTCGACCTCTGCAACCACAATTAGGTGAATACAATTAGGTGAGTACGCAGCTTATTTTAAGTGCCTCCACCTTTACAAGGCACCTTCTTACATAAACATTTCAAAAGTAAATCACATATACCTGGTTTTCTATGTTTCACCCTGAGCCTCCAAGTCTTTACCTTCTTTATTGCCAAGCGATAACAGTCTCGCTTTGAATTTCAATGAATCGTCTAGTTTAACGAAGCGCTTATTTAAGAAATCACTTCCAGTCGCGGCAGATACCTAACACTGCGGGTTACTGTGTGTGTGTGTGTGTGTGTGTGTGTGTGTGTGTGTGTGTGTGTGTGTGTGTGTGTGTGTGTGTGTGTGTGTGTGTGTGTTAGTTACCAGCTGTCAAAGGCACTTGTCGATAGACACTTGTCCTGTTGTGAGAAGTTAGTGTGTGTGTGTGTGTGTGTGTGTGTGTGTGTGTGTGTGCAATTTCTTGATAATAGTTATTTTTTCTTGGCAGGAAAAGAGGTTTGAGAATGCTTCCCTCTGACCAGGTGCTTCCAACTATCGTGAAGCTGCAGCGTCTGCAGATTTTAGAACGAGGTGAAGACGTTTAGTGGAAGTAACAGAAAGAGGGAGTAGAATGGAATGGAAGGAGGGGGTGAAATGTGGTGGCAGAGGATTGGATGGATGAAGGTGAATGAGACGGAAGATGGAAGGAGTTCAGAAGGAAGGATGAAGAAGTGAGAGAAAGTGGGGTGAGTGGGATGAGCAGAATAGAAGGAGGTGAGTGGGGTGGAAGAATGAGCGTTGAAAGAAGTAACCTCAATTAAAGGGGTCTTAGAAGTGACATGGATAAAAGAAACAGGTTGCCATTAGGCAAGTGGGATGGAAGGAGGAGGAAGGTTGGATGAGATGAGTGGGATGGAGGGATGTTGAAGGTTGGATACGAAGAGTGGGATGGAAGGATGATGAATGCTGGATGAGATGACTGGGACGGAAGGATGATGAAGGTTGGATTTCATGAGTGGGATGGAAGGATGATTGTTACGGCCCCCTACCTAACAATGGGAATTAGGTAGTTACCTTACCGACCGGCAGTCAAGGGGTTACGTCATCAGACCTGATGTTTGACTGCCGCGCCGGCTTGACTGACAGTGTCAACGAGACTCTCCCATATTCAACACTGGAGAGTTCACCAGCTCCTTGATACACTACTGGAGTTCGCCAGTCAGACCTGCTTGAGAGTTGCAGACTTTCGCAGTGTGGTGCTGGTGACAGGTCTACAGTGCTCCAGTGCAGAGAGAACTGGCAGCTTTATTCTCTCTAGACTGTGTTACTCGAGAGCAACTCTGTACTTGTGATGTTTGCAAGGCCAAGTACAGTTGATGAGGACACTGTAATGAGGAGAGCGGCAAGGTTACCAGAATCTACTAGCTTATTATACTGACTGATGTACCTGCGACTATGTACCTGGACTGTTGTACCTGAAAATATGTACCTGAAAATGGACTATGTACCTGAGACTATGTACCTAAGATTGTGTTTACCCGGGGTGAGTGTCTAGTGGCGTCTTGTGACACTACCCGGAGATTGTGTGTCAGATATTCAGTGATGTATTCAGTGATGTATCCAGAGAGTTTGTGACGGTGGCACGACACAAGATGACGTGTATTTGGTGTATGTCAGGACGCGTTGTACAGGATTGTAATAGAGAATGGTTCATGATGCAGGGGGCGTGCCATGTGTCAGAGGTGTCGTGTGACACAGCGATGGAATCTTATGGTACAGGAACGGGTGTCGTGGAACACCGTAGGTGTGCCATAAGACAGAGATAAGGGTGTCTGAGGACACGGTGGAGAAGGCGTATCATGACAAGGGGTGGTAGTGTCCTGTGTGACACGATGATGGCAGCGACTTGACATTGCACTAAGTATATGATTTTACTTGTGACTTTTATCTTGTACTATGATTTTGTGTAAATATGTTTTTACACAGATTATTAGATTTATGATTTTATTCAGATTATATGTTTTTATATTAATAATATAATATATATAATAAATATCTGAAATCTGAGAGTTTATTGGTTATCCCAAACAGTCTCTTTATTACAAAATTATTATTATTTGTAATAATGATGATAGTTGGATGACATGAGTGGGATGGAAGGATGATGAAGGTTGGATGACATGAGTGGGATGGAAGGATGATGTGAATAATGAAATATCAACACTGAAAAGACAACAATTATTTTTAATAATCATGTTAAACCAGAATAAGTAAGGAAGATAATTAAATCACAGGTACACATAAGTAAAATTAATATACATAGAGTAAATTACCTTTGATAACCCCAAAAGTCAGACAAAGTGACTTACACTGGGGTCCTTGACATGGGATTTTTTCATTCACAATATAATTACGTCATTTTTAATCCATAATTTTTAATAAATATATTTAATTTCGTTCCTAGTGAATGTGAGGGATTTTTTTTTAAAAAGTAACTGATATTTTACCCCAAATAATAACAGTGTACTAGTAGTAATAATATATATACCAATAATACCAATTATAGTAGCAATTATAATAATAATTATATCAATAATAATAAAAATAATAATAATAATAATAATAATAATAAGATTAAATCGGATGAGGATTAGGCAGAACTACAAAGAGACCTCGACAGGCCAAAAGCTTGGTCCAGCAACTGGATCCTCGAATTTAACGCCGCCAAATGCAAAGTCATGAAGATCGAGGAAGGGCAAAGAAGACCAAAGACTGCCAACCTCACTCAAGGAAAAGAATCTTGGGGTGGGTATAATACCGAGCACATCTCCTGAGGCGCACATCAACGAGATAACTATTGCAGCATTTGGGAGCCTGGCAAACCTGAGAATAGAGTTCCGATACCTCAGTAAGGAATCGTTCAAGAATGTATACCGTGTACATCAGCCCCATACTGTAGAATGCAGCACCAGTTTGGAACCCACACCTGGTCAAGCATGTCTAGAAATTAGAGAAAGTGCAAAGGTTTGCAACAGGGCTAGTTCCAGACCTAAGGGGAATGTCCTACGAAGAAAGGTTAAGGGAAATCGGCCTGAAGACATTGGAAAACAGGAGGGTTAATGGAGACATGATAACGACATACAAAATACTTCGAGAAATTGACAAGGTGGCCAGTGACAGGATGTTCCAGAGGTGGGACACAGAAACAAGAAGTCACAATTGGAAGTTGAAGACTCAGATGAGTCAAAGAGATGTTAGGAAGTATTTCTTTATTCATAGATTTGTCAGAAAGTGGAAGAGTCTGGGAAGTGACGTAGTGCAGGCAGGAACCATACATAGGGTTAAGACGAGGTATGATAAAGCTCATAGAGCAGGGAGTGAGAGGACCTAGTAGTGATAAATGAAGAGGCGGGGCCGGGAGCTATGTCTCAACCTCTGCAACCACAAATAGGTGAGTACAGACACACAAGCTTGCGCACACACACACACACTTACTCTAGGGTTAAAAAATAGCCAGTCAAAATGGTTTTCAGGGTCGAAACGCTGTGAAACAGAATCCTGCAACAGAAACCGCATCTAAAGAAAGCAATAAAATACAAGCGGGTGTACGTCGACTGTGACAGAACGTGAATAGAAAGACAGAAACTGAGAGAGAGGATACATAGATGCAATGGGCAAAAGAGACAAGGCTAGACATGGGTAGGGACATTGAAAGTTGGGAAGACCAGCTAACACAACCACTCGCAGAGAGACCCACAGAACCAAGCAAATTAACCTAAAAAAAACACACTTCGAACTCAATGCTTCCCTCGCACAAACTCCACCTACACAGCAGCCTGCCACAGTATCGTGCCAGGTCTCGCATCCCCCAGCTCTCATAAACCTCCCAGAATACACATTTTAAGACAGGTAAATCATTAACCTGTAAATATTTTATTATTAAAAAATTAGCTGCTACTACTATTAACTTTGTATCAACAATACTTGCACAAGAGATGAACATGGAGAATATTTAATAGCCAAGTTTAAATCCAAATACCTACAAAAACCCCTCACAGTGATAAACACCTACATGTGCTCAGCTCTGATTCCAACAACAGTTATGATAGATGAGTGTTATTTACTTCCCAAAGAGAGGTTCCATATTTCCTTGAAAGACTGAGATCACAGAGGATGGTTTTGAACACGTTCGTAATGCGTTTCATTTAGCCAAGCGAAAAACGTTAGGAAAATTGTTGTTGCTGCTTATGAAAACTAGCTTTAAACTTTTAGCTGATATATTTTTAAAATAACGTAAAATACTAAACAGATAATTTTCTTAGACATCACGTTTCTCTTCCTTTCATTTAGTTGCAATGTTTTTTTTCTGTACAAAACGTTTGAAAAATTAGAAATGATTAATTTCCACGAATTGAACAAAGTGGTAAAACGTAATTTGGGAGAAGGGTTAATAACGGTGGCGCGAGAGTTAATCCCACATTTTGTGGGGGGATTACATACCCATATTTTTTAATTGAACATCAATTTGTTGTATGTCAGTGCGATGGTAAAATTTTCCCTTTCCCAGGCAGGAAACCGCAGGCTGAGCCCCAGACAGAAGGATGTTTTTTTTAGATGCAGTATTGACTAATAATCGTGTGTTTGACAGGGAGGTTATTGGATTTTGTGGGAGTCTGTGCTCATTAGAAAGGAGGCGGCAACACAAACAGACGATCTTCCTCTCATTTTTTTTCACATTCAAACAATAATGAAAACATGCTTGCTCCACATTGTAAAGGACTCTCAGAGTCACAAAGATTAAAGTTGCTCAGTGTTAATAGCAAATTGTTAGCCATTATTCACAGAAAAAATGGTTGGTTGGCTTAGATTTTTCTTCAGCTCTTGATGAATATTGATGCTGAATTTGGAAATGGTGATTGTTTAATAAGGCAAAATAGGTTTCAAGAAAACCCCTCTCAGGATTAATAGTTATCAAAGAGTAAATAGTGTGTTCAGTGTCTCATCAATTCCATGGTTTTACCACTTACTGACCATGCTATTTATAGGACATATTTGCCTCATAATAAAGTAACGGGAATCCTATGAATGTTTAACTCATAAAGATCAATTTACTAAATTTATCGGTGTTGTTCTCGGACACAGACTCCAAAGTCTATAAGATGAAATTTCGGGATTTTTGCACAGTTACAATTATCATCAGAATCATCAGCATTTTAGTGAGATTATTGTAATAAATCTGAAAATATATTCGGTTTAAACATAAGTAGATTTTAAAGTATCTTACAGAGATAATGGGATTGCTTATGATTTCGCACCTTTGCTCTTTCACGATATGTTTATGAATGTGCTTATCAGTGTCAACAAGAGGGACTTCTCTAGCTTGGTCAACAAACAATTAGTAAAGTGAATGAAATACTAAGTGTTTGTCTTAAGAAATGTTGCACATATATGTGAAACTATGTATGACCGTAAATGCGATATAGATTTATATACAATAAATTTATATATGATTTGAATATATAATTATATAATCAAATTACTAAAATTATGTGATATTATTTATTTTATTCCTATTACACATCAATACATACGTTGCAATATGCGGTATTATAAGGAGGATAAGACTGGTCTGCATTTGGAATGTTTTTAATTTTTATTTTTATTCATGGTTGCGATTTTACATATTCTTGGGCTGCTGATTGTAAATATCTAAATCATTTTGCTCTATCACATAAGGATTTTGAATAAAATACAAATTAATGATAATATAAAATGTGAATTTTTAATAAATTGTTACTTTATTAAAATTTGGCAAGTAATCATGGAAAAACACATTCTGTTAGTTTTAAGAACATATGAATTCTAAATCAACATGAATCAAATCAAATGATTTTATTAAAAAAATATGCTCCTAATGGTTGGCCTATATATTGAATCAAAGGAAGGAGGACCACTTTGATTTTCGCTTGTGTTCTACATCGAGACCATTACGTTTCAATAACCAGCAGTAATCCACCATCATGCTGACATTCCATTTGTCCTGGTATCGAGTTTCCATGGTGCAAATATCCTGATGGAACACTCTCCTTGTTCCTTACTGTAGTCCCCACAATTGTTGGCAAAATAGTCAAGATGTGAGTGCAAAAAGTGCATCTTCACACTCATTCTAGACCCAAGTTGTTGGAAACTTGAAATCAGGTCTTGGATATTTTTTTTTTCAAAATCGGGGGAGCGCCTGTTTCCCAGGAAGTTGTGGACAATCTGCTTGAATGAAAACCAGACATTCACTTCGACACCTGCTAAGGCTTCATCAAAATGTTTGTCCTTCATCAATTCCCGAATCTGAGGGCCAACAAAGATTTCTGCCTTTAGCTTGCCATCAATTATACGAAAAAAACATTGACTCCAGGTACTTGAAAGCAGTTCCATTCTTGTTCAAGGCCTTCAC
Source organism: Cherax destructor (assembly GCA_009830355.1). Taxonomy (NCBI): domain Eukaryota; kingdom Metazoa; phylum Arthropoda; class Malacostraca; order Decapoda; family Parastacidae; genus Cherax; species Cherax destructor. The sequence goes on along the minus strand of WNWK01009052.1, from coordinate 8,104 downwards.
AATTTTTTTCATAAGCCCTAATTTGATGTGGAGTGGTGGCAGCAGAATTTTCTTGGGGTCAACTAGTGGCACAGTTTTCATGTTGTGATTTCCGGGTAAGAAGCTGGTTCTTGGTGACCAGTCTTTTTGTTCATAGTGCTGGCTGTCTGCCCTAGAAATGAGAAAATTGTGATTCTGGTACTTGATTGCAGATATTTGTCTTCATATTTGTCTTCATATTTGCATAAGTTTCTGACATTTGGACACTATGGCTAATTGGCACAGATGCAGCTGTGTTGCCATTGTAGAGAAGTACAGACTTTAAACTTCTTTTAGAAGAATCAATGAAGAATCTCCATTCATCTGATTTGTATGACATCCCCATGTGTTCAATAAGGCCAGAAATATTTGAACAGAAAACTAAAGATTCCTCTTTGTCAAAGAACTGAGTAAATTCTGCTTCACTATGACGGTACCAAGCTAATATTATTCCACTAGCTAGAAGCCTGTGTTCCTTCAGTCTAGAGCCAAGTAACTGTGCACTTTCTTTTGAAAGGTTAAGGTCTCTCACCAAGTCATTGAGCTCAACTTGGTTGAAGGGTTTGGGATCATCATTTGTTGGTGGTTCATAGTCTACTTCCATCTCCTTAGAATCACTGGTATCAGACTGATGAAATTTGCTATGTCTCAGGTGGCACAGGTACAGGAACATCTTCAGAGTGTGGAACAGCCTTATTGCTGAAGGAATATTTGGGTATATTATTCGATCTTTAGTCTTCTGGTTGAATCCAGCTACTTTAGTCATACAAAAGTAGCAGTCATCATGGTGGTTCATCTGCTCCCGCCATACCATTGGTACTCCAAAGGTCATACATTTAAGATTTCCAACTGACCACATTTGGAGCTTACTGATGCAACTCTTGCAAGTTTTGTGTGGTGCAAATGGTTTGTCTTGGTTTCCAAGTTTGCAGCCAAAATAAGCAAAGTAGCAGCGCTTCAAAAAGGAGTAATGTTGCTCCGGGAATCTGAAAGGATGAATTGCCCGCAGACATAGCAAAATATGTCTGGTGAATTTATGCAGCTTCTAGACATATTAATAATCTCAAAATAAAGAAAAATATATTAGATTTAAGATTTAATTCAATATAAGGTAAGCAATTTAATTGATAATATACCACATTCTCATTCACTTATGTTACAAGAAAAGAGAAAAGTAACGTTTCCGTAAAACTTGACAACGTGATGTGATACATATGAATAAAACACATAATGAATCACTATTCTCATATATATATATATATATATATATATATATATATATATATATATATATATATATATATATATATATATATATATATATATATATATCTGCAGCTCGTGTTGGAAAGTGCTAGAAGACTCTACATCTCCTCTCCCACTTTAGAACCAAGAAAAGTGTTGTGCATGTGAAGTCAGTGAGGGAACATAACGGTCACCTATGGGTGGGTGAGGGAAGGCCTAATGGGGAGAAGGAGGCAGAGGGTGAGGGGTAAAACTATTTCCCCCCTTCCCCTTCCCCAAACAGGCGCGCGTGTGCTCATGCTATGATAATGGAGTGTTTGTTCACCGCGTGTATAGTGTATATAGTATATAGTGTATGTTGCATAGCATGTGTTTAGCATGCGCACGGTATGCGCATAGCATGTGTGGTATATAGCGGTGTCGGTCATATAGTGTTGTTATAGTGACGCGTCCGGCCGGCCTACCTTATCACACATCCCCCATTCCTCCCTCGCCCCCCACTGCCCACCTCAAGGACGTGAGACCCTCTGCTCAACCACCACCACCATGAACCACATTCGGTATGTGTCATGTGCCATTTTCCCTACGGCTTACCACACAGTTTAAGGTATGGCAGATGATGCAGCCAGCCAGCCACAAAGCCAGGAAATGGTGCACCCAACAATGAAAGAAGAGGCACATGTCAGGTGTGTGGAGAGTTTCGAGCACGCAACAGAGATGGCCTTATTCGTGCACACAATGGGTGTGCAGGATCACATAGGCCCCCAGCAGAGAGCAACCCACAGCCTCCACAGGCAAATGTCAATCCCAATGGCAACCTCCTCTTTGCGAAAACCTTCTGCTGGCATTCAAATCCACTGCTAGCAGTACCCTATCCCACATTCCTAAAGCAGCTCGCCCATATGCAGCAGGGAAATTCACAGACCTTCTTAAGCAGGTGAATGGAGGCTCCACCAATTTAGAAGCCCGAGGCACCATTAAAGCAGGCGCAACCTCCTCCTGTTTGGCAATGTCTGTCTTGCAGTTCCTGAAAGACGAGGCAAACTGCTAACCACTTCAGTCATCAAGGCGGTGCGCAACTACCCAAGAACAGATAATTGTGTCCCTCTGCCCCACCATCGCAGGAATCACAGAGGTAGACCCAAGAAAAACTCCACTGAAAACGAGAAAATTTGCGCACAGGTTAGCAAAAAAATCGAAGAAGGCAACACAGTGGGAGCAATCAGAATAATTACAAGTGACGACACTGTAGCTCCCAAAGATGAGGCCACAGCTCAAGCACTAAGAGACAAGCATCCAACAAGGGACACCATAGCCATCAACAACAACCCTGAAGGAGACCCCATCACTGAACAATTAATTTTGCCAGAATCAGAAGTGTATAAGGCGATAGTGTCATTTCCAACAGGATCTGCAGGAGGTTACACTGGAATTCGACCACAACACCTCAAAGAGATGGTAAATCCAGTACTCGGAGCATCTGCATCAATTCTCCTCACCGAATTAACAACTTTTGTCAACAACTGCCTGGCTGGGCGAATCCCAGAAGAAATTAAACCTTTCTTTTTTGGAGCCTCATTATGCGCTTTGAAGAAGAAGGATGGGGAATCAGACCCATTGCTGTTGGTAACACCCTTCGCCGTCTAGTTGCCAAAGCAGCAGTAAGAAACATTCGCCTAGAAGCTGCCAGTTTACTCCAGCCACACCAACTGGGCTTTGGGGTCTCTCAAGGCAGTGAAGCCGCAGCTCATGCGGCAAGGGCCTACATCAGGGACCTATCAGAAGACAAGGCCGTAGTCAAACTTGACTTTAGAAATGCCTTTAATATGGTGAAGAGAGATGTGGTCTTGCCAGCCGTTCGAGAGCGGTTCCCCAGTCTATTTCCCTTCATTTCAGCTGGCTACAGCAAACCCTCGACTCTTTTGTTTGGGGAACATGAAATTCCTCATCTGAGGGTGTTCAGCAGGGTGATCCACTCGCTTCACTTCTCTCTGTTTGGCAGTAAGAGAACTAACTTCCAGCCTATGCAGCGAGCTCAACATCTGGTACCTGGATGATGGCACTCTGGCAGGTACTGGGGAGTCCTTGTTAGAGGACCTACAACGGGTGAAGACACAGGGAGAAGCCTTAGGACTCATCCTTAATCCCTCAAAGTGTGAAATTATCACAACAAATCAGGAAATAATCAATGCGGTGCAAACAATCCTCCCAGAAGTCACTACTATCACTCCATCCAACAGTACCCTCCTGGGAGCACTGCTGGGTCACCACGCCATCGACACTGTCCTCAAGGACAAAGTGAATGACCTGAAAATAATGGAGGAGAGAATAAGTGATCTTGATGCCCATGATGCCCTGTATCTCCTCACAAGGTGTCTTACTATGCCAAGACTCACTTACTTCTTGAGGTGCGCACCTCTTTGAAAACCCAACACTTGACGAGTATGACGCACACCTGAGATCAACCTTCAAGAAGGCACTGAATCTGTCACTAGAGGATCAGCAATGGGAGCAGGCAACCCTCCCAGTGCGACTTGGAGGTATAGGGGTGCAAAGCAAGGCATGTAGCGTTACCTGCATTTCTGTCATCGTGTTTGGCCTCCTGTGGATTAGTCAAGAGGATTGTCCCTGAACGTTTGAGAGGTGTGGTGGGAGCTCAAGACCCCAAGTTCATTGAAGCAGCAGTGCAGTGGGACATCATGGCAGACTCCTCCAGTAGACCAGTCCTCCCAAAGAGCACAAACAGTCCCACTGGGACAAACTGACCATGGAAAAATTTCCAACACAATGCTCACCAACGCTTCAGGAAAGGACAAAGCTCGTCTCCTAGCGGTGAGGGCACCACACTCAGGAGATTTCCTTCTTGCTGTTCCCATTCCTCTCTGGGCACTCGACTCGACCCACAGGCTATTCGGATTGGTGTTGCTCTTCGCCTAGCCGCCCCCATACTCACCGAACATAGGTGTATTTGCGGCAGGGCGACGGCTGATCAATTCGGACTTCATGGTCTAGTGTGTCACACATCAGAAGGGAAGTATGCTAGACATGAGGAGGTCAATGACATCATAAAGAGAAGCCTCGCCACAGCCCGTTGCCCAGCTCAACGGGAACCCCAAGTGCAGAGGTCTGATGGAAGTCAAAAGCGTCCTGATGGAGCCACCATGCTACCCTGGAAGGATGGTGAAGCAGATTGCTTGGGACTACACCTGTGCTGCCACATTGGCAGACACCTACCTGCCACACTCCTTAGCCGAAGGGGGTGGAGCTGCCAGCCACAGGGAGATCCAGAAGACCCGCAAATATGAAGACCTTCCCTCTTGCTATAACTTCATCCCAATAGGGTCGGAGACCCATGGAGCATGGGGCAAGTGTGCTCTAAAGTTTCTCAAGGAGCTGGGTGGAAAACTCATCATAGAAACCAAGGACCACAGGGCGACCAGCTTCCTCTTTCAGAGACTCAGTGTTGCGATCCAGAGGGGATATACCTGCAGTATTCTGGGCACGCGGCCCACTGCCGGGGAGTTGGACGAAGTATTTGACATGTAGCTCTGAGTTGTTATCTATGTTGTTTTACTCCCCATTGTATTTTGTCTTGAAATAAAGTTTGTAAAAAATGGGTGGTAGGGGAAGTGGAATATTCAAATAGCTTCAGAAAGAAATCTAAATATTCTTCCTTGAAGTCTTTTTATCCACTTCTCGAGGCAATGGGTCCCACAATTGACACCAGAGGTGGACCCCATCCTATATATATATATATATATATATATATATATATATATATATATATATATATATATATATACCGATAAAGATACCATAGTCAATAAATAAATCATGCAGACCAGTATAATATATGAATAATAAATATTTATTAATACAAAAAACTCATGCACTTAAAATTTGAATTTAAAATAAAGAAATAATAATAAGACGTGTGTGTGTGTGTGTGTGTGTGTGCTCACCTAGTTGTACTCACCTAGTTGTGGTTGCAGGGGTCGATTCATAGCTCCTGTCCCTGCCTCTTCACTGGCCGCTACTGGGTCACTCTCCCTGCACCCTGAGCTTTATCATACCTCTTCTTAAAGCTATGAATGGAACTTGCCTCCACTACATCGCTTCCCAAACTATTCCACTTCCTGACGACTCTGTGACTGAAGAAATACTTCCTAACATCCCTGTGATTCATCTGAGTCTTCAGCTTCCAATGGAAATAAGTCACTCTGACTTTTTTGGGTTATCCTAGGTTCTCTACACATATGCTGCTATGTATGATAATGTATGTAAATGTATTTGTGTATACCTGAATAAACTTACTTACTTACTTACTTACTTACTTACTTACTTACTGTGTCCCCTTGTTGCTGTGTCCCATCTCTGGAACATTCTGTCTCTGTCCACTTTGTCAATTTCTCTCAGTATTTTATTTTCGGCACGACATATATATATATATATATATATATATATATATATATATATATATATATATATATATATATATATATATATATATATATATATATATAAGTTGGTTCCACCTCTTGTACAAATTGTGGGACCCATATATATACGAAACAACTACAATTCTGACATACCAAATAGCTAATATTCTACAATACAGATCAACAGAGTGTGAATAATATAGCTTCATGGAGCTTTCAGAAAAACTAAGTAAAATTCCGTTCCACAAAATTATTGTAATTCACCTTGGTTGTTATCAGCGTTTGGGAGAGAATGTTTGCTTTGGTGTCCACCACTGACTGACAAGAAGTTGGTGTCTTCTGCAGATGGTGCCACTGTTGGCTGAGTAAATGAGCAGTGTAAAGAAAATGTTGTAGTTTTGGCAAGCGTTTGTGTGGATAAGTGTTTGGGGAATGTTGGAGGAGAATTGAGGAGTCTTTATCAGTGACGGGGTGTGTTGGGGTAGTGTTGGAAAGTGATGAGTGTTTTTGAAAATAGATGGGAAATTGTTCAGGTAAGCTGGGAGGGCAGGAGTGTGTTGGGAAGTGTTGGGATTGTACTGGGAAATGACAGATTATATTAGGACATTTTATGGGAGTGTTGGGATTATACAGAGAAGTTGAGGAATAAGATCCTTGTGCAAGGTCTGGGAATCTTTATTCTGGAAACTTTTGAAAAAAAGATGTTTAATGAGGCGAGGAAAGTCCCATATATCCTACAGAAGGTAAGCAGAGTCCCGTATGACATACAGAAGGTAAGCAGAGTCCCGTATGACATACAGAAGGTAAGAAGAGTCCCACATGACATACACAGCCAACCAACATACCACTAGTACTCCGGCAAAACAGTTATTAAGCTAAGAGACTTATTATCTTGCTCTAATGATGGTAGATTAAGTATATCAACAACCTCTGCACTTCATCTACTTTGTTTTTCTATAGTGTCGATGTCTCTATAATCGACTGTGTAGTCTGTCGCGCAGAAGAAACGTTTTGTTAATAAAGATATATAGTTTTGACAAAATGTCTTACTCTACTACTTTTCGCCAAACTAATATCCTTCGTAGTACTCTAGCTCGTACCTCTCTTCCTGCTACTGACGTTTCGGAGTGTTCTCTATTTCCTGCTATTGTCATTTCCAGTACGCTGGAGAAATTGGCTGCTCTTTCTGACAGACTTAGCGAAAGAAGTGTTTGACTTGCTGACTCTAATAATGTCCTTTTCTGTCATGTTAGAGATCACAATCATCCTGTTAACTGGTCCTCTGTAAAAAATTGTCTACCCTTCTAGCCTTCACAGACACTGTCTTGTTGAAGCATCCCTTATTCACAATTTTCCTAATAAGAAACTTAGTCCTGGCTTCGTCTCAGTAGATGCCTTCTCATTACACTGGCAAATGCTCCAGTCTACAGAACTCTGGTGACGACCTGATCTTTGTCTCCCCTGGGTCTTTGCCATCTCTTAGTGGACTATTAGCTCTCCTGTAGTGCTCTTTATTTTTCTATTGGCCTTCGCTAACACTCCACTCTTTGACTTGTCACTACCACTAATCCTCTTCTTATTGCTATTCTGACAGTTTCATTACTTATACTACTGCTAATTATTTTGCTACTATTATTATCACTATCTCTACTATCCCTTATTTTCCCCTCCTTAATGGTCCAAGTCGACCCGAAACGTCGCCCTATGTTCATTGTGTTATGTGTATGATATTTGTCTGTCATTCCATTTACGGTATTGTGTCATTTTATTCTCGGTCTTCCTCTCTCTCTCTCTCTCTCTCTCTCTCTCTCTCTCTCTCTCTCTCTCTCTCTCTCTCTCTCTCTCTCTCTCTTTCTCTTTCTCTCTTTCTCTCAACAACCAGTATACCTGTAATCCCAGCTAACATACAGTAAACATGTCATGGGTGCCAGTAACTGTGGTTTCTGCAACACTAAACACAAAGTTATAGCAGCCAGTAACTCAGGGTTCCTAGCTAATATTCACTGGCGTAAAGCGATGTCTACCAGTAATTCTGTGGTCTCAGCTAACACAGAGCAACAGTCTCTGGGTTAAACAATCACCCGACAGTTGTCTCACTCTGGCGCAGACAGACAGCAGCAGCACATGCAGAGTCTCACAAGCGATCCAACCAGAGTGGCTTCACTTTGTCATATTAATCCCTCCATCTGCTGAGGTTCTGTCTGTTTCCTACGCTCACTGCTAGAGCAGCAGCAAGGTGTTCCAATCTGAACATTGACAGAATTGTACCTACCTGAAAAGTGTCTGTAATGTTCTCACCTGAAAACTGTAGTGTTATCACCTGAACACTGTAGTATTCTCACCATAACTTGAAGTGTTACACGTCAACACCCAAGTGTTCCTACATGACCACTGATTATTGC
>WNWK01009051.1:0-79730 GCA_009830355.1 Cherax destructor | reverse complement strand
GGTAGCAAAAGAGACAGTAGGAGGTGGCAGAAAGAAAACAGTAGGAGGACTCTGAACTTTAGCTGTGCCAATCTCTAGCAGAAGTTCTTCTTTTACAGTGATGGCAACCAATTAATTTAAGGGAGAATTCGACAACCACTCATATTTTTATCAACCAATTTATTAATCTGTTACCTACTTATATGGATGTGGCTAAAATTATTCACATATAATTTTTAGTTTATAAGTATTTACCTTACGTTTGGCATTGGTATGGTATTTGTGTCAACATTCTGGCACACGATGCTGGGGCACATCTATTGTTATGTATCTAAATCATTCTTTTTCAGTCATCAAACGCTAGTGTTCAACAAGTTTCAAAAGTGGGAAATATTTTATGCCATGATTAAATTTAGAAATACATAAACAAGAATTATTCAGAAAAGAAGAATGTTAATTAGGGTAAGCAATGCTTCTCTCGCATTTTATAAGTAAACACATCATGTCTTTATGCATATTAATCAGCATGTCACAGTCACCATGCACTGACGAAATATACTTTGTAACTCACCCCTAAGCTCCTGGTGAGGCCGACGATAGCATGCTTGGTGGCACCGTAGACGGGTCCCAGGGGCGCTGCCTTCAGTCCTGTGATACTGGAGATGTTCACCACAACGCCTCCATCACCGCCCTTGTTTATACCCATCCTCTCCAGGGCCAGTAGTGTTCCCCGGATACACCCTCCCTGAAACACACATGTATACTATGAGACAAACGGTTAAAAGGCTCTTCCATGATAATAGGGAGCATAAAGCTTCCACATGGATAGCCAGAAGCGAAACACCAGCTTCTGAGAACCATTAAGATATTCAAAATCTAGGTTTGAACCTATGGCAAGCTTGTCCAAAATCAAGAGGCATGTACTGAAAATTTAAAAGCCTCTTCATTGGTGCTCAAAGTATAGCAAAACAATTACGAAGCAGAATTGCTGTATATGTATTTAAAAACGTTATTGTTTTTGTAAAAGTAGCAGAATAAACCAGTGCTGTCAGGAATATTTAATCTCCATAAGCTTATTTATAAATGTCAAAAAATTATTGAAAAGTGTTCTCATTTTAGTAGTTTTCCAAATTATTTCAAGTTTCCTTCCTCACAACTGCAGGTGTGGAGGATTCAAGCTCCTGGACCAGGATACTGACTACTTGTTGCAAAAACCCAGTAACAGGCTGAATGCTAGAGGGGGAGTCCTTTTTAGTGCCCACCTTATCAGGATGCTGGTATAAGGGACTGACACCACACTGTCCACCTTAACAGGATGTTGGTATAAGGGACTGCCACCACACTGTCCACCTTAACAGGATGTTGGTATAAGGGACTGACACCACACTGTCCACCTTAACAGGATGCTGGTATAAGGGATTGACACCACACTGCCCACCTTATCAGGATGCTGGTATAAGGGACTGACACCACACTGCCCACCTTATCAGGATGCTGGTATAAGGGACTGACACCACACTGCCCACCTTATCAGGAGGCATTATCAGAAGGCAGGTGTTGGGAACACCTTCATTATCACATTATCAGAAGGCAGGTGTTGGTAACACCTTCATTATCACATTATCAGAAGGCAGGTGTGGGTAACTCATACCTCCAGCCCACATGTGGCCAATATCATTTTTGGTTGGAAATTTAAGTAGTTCCTAAACTTTAAATTTCTCATGTACGTCTTTAAATCTGAAACAAAACTGGTAATTTTTTTTTTATTATCACATAGGCCGTTTCCCACCAAGCCAGGGTGGCCACCAAGCCAGGGTGGCCACCAAGCCAGGGTGGCCACCAAGCCAAGGTTGCCACCAAGTCTCACACCCATACAAGAGCGTAGGTATAACTATACTCTCATACATTCCCCTCTTTGCTTTCATGGATAAACGTCTCTGTCTCCACAGAATTCTCAGTGCACCACTCACCTTTTCCCCTCTTTAATTCTATGATTCACCTCATCCTTCATAGACCCATCTGCTGACACATCCACTCCCAAATATCTGAACACATTCACCTCCTCCATACTCTCTCCCTTCAATCTGATATCCAGTCTTCCATTACCTATTTTTTTTGTTATCCTCATCACCTTACTCTTTCCTATATTCACTTTTAATTTCCTTCTTTTACATACCCTACCAAACTCATCCACCAACCTCTGCAACTTCTCTTCAGAATCCCCAAAAAACACAGTGTCCTCAGCAAAGAGCAACTGTGACAACTCCCACTTTGTGTTAGATTCTTTATCTTTTAACCCCACACCTATTGCCAACACCCGAGCATTCACTTCTCTTACAACTCCATCTATAAATATATTGAACAACCATGGTGACATCACACCGCTTTCAATAAACTACCTCCTATTCCATACATTTGCAACATCTGCCACATTGCCCCCCTATCCACCCTATCATATGCCATTTCTAATTCCATAAATGCCTCAAATACCTTTTTACCCTTATCTAAATACTGTTCACCTATATGTTTCACTGTAAACACTTGGTCTACACACCCCCTACCCTTTCTAAAGCCTCCTTGTTCATCTGCTATCCTGTTCTCCGTCTTACTCTTAATTCTTTCAATAATAACTCTACCATACACTTTACCAGGTATACTCAACAGACTTATTCCCCTATAATTTTTGCACTCTCTTTTGTCCCCTTTGCCTTTATACAAAGGAACTATGCATGCTCTCTGCCAATGCCTAGGAACCTTACCCTCTTCCATACGTTTATTAAATAAAAACACTAACCAATCCAAAACTTATCCCCACCTGCCTTTAACATTTCTATCTTTATCCCATCAATCCCAGCTGCTTTACCCCTTTTCATTCTACTCACTGCCTCAGGAACTTCCCCCACACTCACAACTGGTTCTTCATCTCTCCTATAAGATGTTATTCCTCCTTGCCCTATTCACGAAATCACAGCTTCCTTATCTTCATTAACATTTAACAATTCCTCAAAATATTCCCTCCACCTTCCCGATACCTCTAACTCTAACATTTAATAATTCTCCTCTCCTATTTATAACTAACAAATCCATACTTTCGCTAGGCTTTCTCGACTTATTAATCTCACTCCAAATCTTTTTCATATTTTCAACAAAATTTGTTGATAACATCTCACCCACCCTCTCATTTGCTCTTTTTTTACATTGCTTCACCACTCTCTTAACCTCTCTTTTTCTCTCCATATACTCTTCCCTCCTTACATCACTTCTACTTTGTAAAAACCTCTCATATGCGAACTTTTTCTCTCCTACTACTTCTCTTAACATCATCATTCCACCATTACTCTTCTTCCCTCCCGCACCCACTTTCCTATAACCACAAACTTCTGCTGAACATTCCAACACTATATTCTTAAACTTAACCCATACTTCTTCTACCCCACTGCCTATACTCTCACTAGCCCATCTGTCTTCCAACAGTTGTTCATATCTTACCCTAACTGCCTTCTTCTTTAGTTTAAAACATTCACCTCTCTCTTAATTGCTACTTTTATTTTCCTTGTATTCCATCTACATTTTACTCCCACTGTAGCTACAACTAAAAAGTGATCTGATATATCTGTGGCCCCTTTATAAACATGTACATCCTGAAGTCTACCCAACAGTCTTTTATCTACCAATATGTAGTCCAACAAACTACTGTAATTTCGCCTTTATTTATCCTATTTTTCTTAAAATATTTGTTATCTATAACCAAACCCCTTTCTATTCAAAGTTCAATCAAATGCTCCCCATTATCATTTACACCTGGCACCCCAAACTTACCTACCACACCCTCTCTACATGTTTCTCCTACTTTAGCATTTATGTCCCCTACCACGATTACTCTCTCAATTGGTTCAAAAGTTCCTACACACTCGCTTAACATCTCCCAAAATCTCTCTCTCTCCTCTACTCTCCTCTCTTCTCCAGGTGCATACACACTTATTATGACCCACTTTTCGCATCCGACCCTTATTTTAATCCACATAATCCTTGAATTTATACATTGATATTCCCTCTTCTCTCTCCATAACTGATCCTTCAACATTATTGCTACCCCTTATTTAGCTCTAACTTTCTCAGATACTCCTAACTTAATCCCATTTATTTCTCCCCACTAAAACTCGCCTACACCCCTTCTGTGGAGAAAATTCTCCAAAGGAGGGGGGTATGCGCCCTTACTACCCTTGGTAAGGGCCCTCACCCTTTCCACCCTTAGGAAAGGGCCAGAGGAGGCGCGTCTGGCTGCATAAACAATTTAATTCAAGCCAGATGTACTGTCAACAGTGTGTCACAAATTGTGCTGACCACAGCACCACGAGGCACCTCGTGGCTGCACGAGGCACGAGCCACAAGGCAGCATGAGGGGCAGATTGAATACAGACTCCGTAGAGGTCATACGGCTCTAGGGGTCATGCGGCGCGAGGCGACGTAAATCAACAAAGACATTACTCGTACGCGTCCGTTAATCTCCACTAACGTCGGGAAATAAGATAAGAACTCTGTTCCAGCGCGTTTAGTGAATAACATCAACATTGCAGTATATTCAGAAGTGTGCACAGCTTCTTACTGCAAAAAGACGAACGTAGAGACAATCGCAAGTGAACTCCATCGAAACAAGACGGTGACTTCAGCGGCATTCTACAATCAAGACAGCATTTCCGCCGTATATGGTGGAGCCAACACCATCGCTCAAAGTTACACGAGCAAGGTAAGAATTTTGTGTTCTGGTCAAACAGGGGACTGCGCAGTTCTTGTGGTCAAGAACAACAAAATTTTACCTATTGACGGCGGTTATGCGTGGACTTTTTAGTCCAAAACAGTGAGTAAAACGCCTTTCAGTCCATCTAAGACTGAAAATATGGACATACGCTCCTTTGGGGCAATATATTATAATAAACCACGTGTATTTTTTCCATACAGCCCTGTGGAGAGTGTGGCAATATATGGATCCCCTGAGAAGGTGTTGGGGAAGGCTGCGACATCTTGGATTCATCAATAAGCTAAGTATTAGCGAACCATACATTCCATGTTATCGTTGGTGCACATACTCTACACCTTCAGCTTTGTTTCGCTTAGGGCCAGGACATCCAACTTCTTTTCATTCATAACATCAGCAATCATCTCTTTCTTATCATCCGCACTACATCCAATTATATAAAGTTTTTCCTTATCTTGTTTTTAGTAATTTATACAGGAGAAGGGGGTTACTAGCCCATTGCTCCCGGCATTTTAGTCGCCTCTTACGACACACATAGCTTACGGAGGAAGAAATTCTGTTCCACTCCCAAATGGACATAAGCAGAAATAAACAAGAACAAGAACTAAGAAGAAAATATGAAAGAAAAACTCAGAGGGGTTAGTATATATATGCTTGTACATGCATGTACTCACCTACTCACCTAGTTGTACTCACCTAGTTCTCACCTAGTTGTGGTTGCAGGGGTCGAGTCATAGCTCCTGGCCCCGCCTCTTCACTGGCCGCTACTGGGTCACTCTCCCTGTGCCATGAGCTTTATCATACCTCTTCTTAAAGCTATGTGTAGTGTGACCTAAGTGTGTAGACGTAGCAAGACGTACCTGCAACCTTGCATGTTTATGAGACAGAAAAAGACACCAGCAATCCTACTGTTACGATATCACTCATTGTAGGATTTTTCTAATGCTATAATATTCAACCTTCTGGCTATGGGTACTGGGATGCCTGGGGGCACTTCCTGTTCCCTTCTCTCCCTCCTTTTTTTTGCAACTTTGCAAGCTCCTGATATGTTGATTGCAACACGAAAGGCCTAGAGCTATCATTATACTTTCCGAGTGGATGTTTTGCCTATATATATATATATATATATATATATATATATATATATATATATATATATATATAAATAATGGGGTCCACCTCTGGTACAAATTGTGGGACCCATAGCCTCGAGAAGTGGATAAAAATGCTTCAAGGAAGAATATTTGGATTTCTTCCTGAAGCCATTTGAATATTCCACTTCTCCTACCACCCCATCTATACATATATATATATATATATATATATATATATATATATATATATATATATATACATAATAAATATATATATATATATATATATATATATATATATATATATATATATAATATATATATATATATATATATATATATATATATATATATATATATATATATATATATATATTAGGTAAAACTGTCAATGAAAAGTCATAAGAACTCATCTAAAATTAAGTCAATTCTAAAATTTTCTCTTATACGTTTAAAGATATATTTTTTTCATTTATGTTAATGTAAAAATTTATAATTTTGTACCAAGAGAAACTTTGAAAACCTACCTAACTTTATTTCAACAAGCGCAATTTAATTTAGCCTAACCCAACTAAATATATTTTAGATACGTTAACAATAATTTAATAATAAACAAACACAATGAAATATATTTTTTTCGTTAGGTTCAGAATGATTTTTGCGAAATTATTGCATACACAAATTTTCGCTTGTCTTATATGGCAAGATGAGCGTTGCTATTTAAGCCAAAATTGCAAGTTTTACCTAATCGGCACGACATATATATATACATAATACAAGACAGAAAACACAAACATGAACATGATTACATTTGTACAATATATCAAAGATTATGAATCTCTTCCAGCTCCTCCGAAGCCGGACGCGAGCCCAGTATGCAGCATGCATTTCGACTCTGGATGGCCACGCTGAGGCAACACGTTTCCTTAAAGAACTGGGTTCCAGACTCATCGCCACCACCAGGGAACCAAGGGCAGCCACTTTCATGTTCCAGCGCCTCAGCGTGGCCATCCAGAGGGAAATGCATGCTGCATACTGGGCTCGCGTCCGGCTTCGGAGGAGCTGGAAGAGATTCATAATCTTTGATATATTGTACCAATGTAATCATGTTCATGTTTGTGTTTTCTGTCAATGTATTCTGTCTATTAATAAAGCACTTGTATTATGTATATATATATATATATATATATATATATATATATATATATATATATATATATATATATATATATATATATATATATATATATATTAAGATGGGTGGTAGGAGAAGTGGAATATTCAAATGGCTTCAGAAGAAATCCAAATATTCTTCCTTGAAGCCTTTTATCCACTTCTCCGAGGCTATGGGTCCCACAATTTGTACCAGAGGTGGACCCCATTAATTATATATATATATATATATATATATATATATATATATATATATATATATATATATATATATATATATATATATACTTTGCGAAACATCCACGGGGAAAGTAGAATGATAGCTCTAGGCCTTTCGTGTTGCAATCAACTTATCAGGAGCTTGCAAAGTTGCAGAAAAAAGGAGGGAGAGAAGGGAACAGGAAGTGACCCAAGCATCCCAGTACCCATAGCCAGAAGGTTGAATATTATAGCATTAGAAAAATCCCACAAGGAGTGATATCGTAATAGCAGCCTAAACGAAAGTAACACGGCAATGATAAACAATTTGGTCAGACTCAGATATAAGTAATTTTACATACATAATTATATTGCCAGTGATATAGAAGTCACTGGCAATTATGGAGTAACCATCCACGAGCAGAGGCACTGTCTGTGCCTTCAGCACAGGGCATATGCCGAAGGTGTGGAAAGCAACAGACGTCCCAATTTTCAAGGAGAGAGACAGGTAGCGTTAAATTACAGACCAGTATCATGTGTAGTAAGTAACGTCATTGAGAAGATTATCAGAAGTGGAGCAACTGGAAAGGAGTAGGTTCACACATGACACCTAGCACGGTTTCAGCGATTTAAAGTCTTGTGTTACAAACCCACTGGAGTTCTTCGACAAGGTAACAGAAGAAAGGCAGGAGAGAGAGGCATAGGTAAATTGCATTTTCTAAACCGCAGGAAGCTTTCCACTCATTAACGCACAAGAGATTGGTCCAAAAACTAGAGAAACAGGCAGGAATAATAGGGAAAGTACTACATTGGATCAAGTTATACCTAACAGGAAGGAAAGAACCAGTCGTGGTCCATGAGGAAGTGGCGAAATGGGTGCATGTGCCAAGTGGGGTTCCTCAGGGATTAGTACTATGGCTTGTGATATTTCTTGTATATGCAGATGACATGAGAAAATGGATAGAGTCGGAGGTGTCACGGTCCACAGGTGACGTGAAGGTAATGGGGAGAATACAAGTAGACTAGAACCAGGAAAGGCGACAAATGGATCTGGACAGGCTTCAGGCCTGGTCGAGAAATGGCCCCTGGGGTTTAACCCCAACAAGTGCAAAGTAATGAAGTTGGGGAAAGAGTTAAGAAGAACGTAGACGGAGCACAGGCTCGGGGAAAGACTACAAACCTCACTCAAGGAAAAGGACCTTGAGGTGAGTATTATACAGAGCATATCACCTGAAGGTTTATAAACTGAAGGAGGAGGCAGTTAGGGTAAGATATAAACAACTGTTGGAGAACAGATGTACTAGTGTGAGTGTAGGCAGTGGGGTCGAAGATGTATGGGGTTACAGGAAAGTGGGTGCGGGAGGGAAGAAGAACAATTGGTGAAATGATGTGAAGAGAGTAGTAAGAGAGAATAAGTTAACATATGAGAGGTTTTCACAAAGTAGAAGTGATGCAAGGAGGGAGGAGTATATGGAGAGAAAGAGAGTGGTGAAGCAATGTAAAAAGAGAGCAAATGAGAGAATGGGTGAGATGTTATCAACAAATTTTGTTGAAAATAAGAAAAAGTTTTGGAGTGAGATTAATAAGTTGAGGAAGCCTAGAGAACAAATGGATTTGACAGTTAAAAATAGGAGAGGAGAATTATTAAATGGAGAGTTAGAGGTATCGGGAAGATGGAGGGAATATTTTGAGGAGTTGTTAAATGTTGATGAAGACAGGGAAGCTGTGATTTCGTGTATAGGGCAAGGAGGAATAACATCTTGTAGGAGTGAGGAAGAGCCAGTTGTGAGTGTGGGGGAAGTTCGTGAGGCAGTGGGTAGAATGAAAGGGGGTAAGGCAGCTGGGATTGATGGGATAAAAATAGAAATGTTAAAAGCAGGTGGGGATATAATTTTGGAGTGGTTGGTGCTATTATTTAATAAATGTATGGAAGAGGGTAAGGTACCTAGGGACTGGCAGAGAGCATGCATAGTTCCTTTGTATAAAGGCAAAGGGGACAAATGAGAATGTAAAAATTATAGGGAAATAATTCTGTTGAGAATACCTGGTAAAGTGTATGGGAGAGTTATAATATAAAGAATTAAGAGTAAGACGGAGAGCAGTTGAACGAGGAGGCTTTAGGAAGGGTAGGGGGTGTAGACCAAGTGTTTGCAGGGAAACATATAGGTGAACAATATTTAGATAAGAGTAAAGAGGTTTTTGTGGCATTTATGTATTTGGAAAAGGCGTATGATAGGGTGGATAGGGTGGCAATGTGGCAGATATTGCAAATGTATGGAATTGAAGGTAGATTATTGAAAGTAGTGAAGAGTCTTTACGAGGATAGTGAGGCTCAGGTTAGAGTATGTAGGCGAGAGAGAGATTATTTCCCAGTAAAAGTGGGCCTTAGACAGGGATGTGTGATGTCACCGTGGTTGTTCAATATATTTATAGATGGAGTTGTAAGAGAAGTGAATGCTCGGGTGTTGACAAGAGGTGTGGGGTTAAAAGAGGAAAGATGAGGTGAATCATAGAATTAACGAGGGGAAAAATGTGAGTGGTGCACTGAGGAGCTTGTGGAGACAAAGAACTTTATCCATGAAAGCAAAGAGGGGAATGTATGAGAGTATAGTTATACCAACACTCTTGTATGGGTGTGAAGCATGGGTGGTGAATGTTGCAACAAGGAGAAGGCTGGAGGCAGTGGAGATGTTGTGTCTGAGGCAATGTGTAGTGTGAATATAATGCAGAGAATCCATAGTTTGGATATTAGGAGGTGTGGCATTACCAAAACTATTATCCAGAGGGCTGAGGAGGGGTTATTGAGGTGGTTTGGACATGTAGAGAGGCTGGAACGAAATAGAATGACTTCGAGAGTGTATAAAACTGTAGTGGAGGGAAGGCTGGGTAGGGGTCAGCCTAGGAAAGGTTGGAGGGAAGGGGTTAAGGAGGTTTTGAGTGCGAGGGGCTTGGACTTCCAGCAAGCGTGCGTGAGCGTGTTAGATAAGAGTAAATGGAGACAAATGGTTTTTAATACTTGACGTGCTGTTGGAGTGTGAGCAAAGTAACATTTATGAAGGGATTCAGGGAAACCGGCAGGCCGGACTTGAGTCCTGGAGATGGGAAGTACAGTGTCTGCACTCTGAAGGAGGGGTGTTAATGTTGCAGTTTTATAACTGTAGTGTAAGCACGCCTCTGGCAAGACAGTGATGGAATGAATGATGATGAAAGTTTTTCTTTTTCGGGCCACCCTGCCTTGGTGGGAAACGGCCGATATATTAAAAAAAAAAATATATCACCTGAGGCTCATATCAACCAAGTAACTGCTGCAACAAATGCGCATCTGGCAAATAAAATAAATGCTTTTCGACATATAAGGAGTAATTGACGACACTGTACACCGTATAAGGCAGACCCATATTTGCATATACAGCACCAGTATGGAACCCACACCTGGTCAAGCTTGTCAAAAAATTGGAAAAAATGCAGAGGTTTGCAGCGAGACTAGTCTTGGAGGTAAGGGGTTATGTCCTATGAGGAGAGGTTAAGGAAACTCCACCTAGGGGGGCATATGATAAAAATGTACAAAATTCGGAGAGCAATTGACAAGGTAAGTAGGGAGAGAGTGTTGATGAGATGGGACTCAGCAACACGAAGCCACAACTGCAAGTTGAAAACTCAGATGATTCATATGGATATTAGGAAGTATTTCTTCAGCACTAGAATTGGAGAGTTAAGTGATAGAGACAGGATCCATACATAGCTTTCGAAGCCAGAAGAGAGTGAACCAAGTAGCGACCAGCGATGAGACGGGGCCTGGAGCTGTGATTAGACCCCTGCATTCACATATGCAGGGGTATACACACACACACACACACACACACACACAGCCCCGGTGGCCTGGTGGCTAAAGCTCTCGCTTCACGCACAGAGGGCCCGGGTTCAATTCCCGGTGGGGCGGAAACATTTCGAAGTGTTTCCTTACACAAACACACACACACAAACACACACACACACACACACACACACACATACACCAGGCCTAGTGTCTAATCTACATGTGCCTAGGACAAAATGGTAACTAACACACACACACACACGTACTATCCCTACACAAACAACACTCCAAACACACAACCTCCTACCCACACTAAGCTATAGAATCCCATAGCACCCTGCCAGGTCCCCCACTCTCGCAGCCCCCACAAACCAACAGAATACAGTGTTGGAGAGGAAACTGAAGGTATGGCACACCAACGTGAATAGAATAACGAATAAGTGGGAGGAGTGGCATGAACGAATCACAGAGACATCACCAGACATCATAGCTCTCACAGAAACCAACCTCACAGGAATGATAACACACACCATCTTTAACTAGATATCAGATCCTCAGGAAAGACAGAGGAAACAGAGGGGGTGGAGGAGTGGCACTGTTCATCAAAAACCAATGGGATTTTGATGAGTTGAGAGAGAGGAGACAGAGGAGAAGCAAGAGACTACATAATAGGAACACTTCAGACTGTAAGTCCCAAGGTGGTAATTGCAGTGGTATATAACCCACCACTGAATAGCAGGAGGCCAAGGCACGAATATGACACAATTACTGAAGTGGCCAGAAGGGCTCAGGCAAGCAGAGCAAAGCTACTGGTCATAGGTGACTTCAATCACAAAGAAATTGACTGGGAAAACCTGGAGCCACATGGGGGCCCACAAACGTGGAGGGCTAAGATGAAGGAGGTGGTACTGGAAAACCTCATGTTCCAACATTTAAGGGACACTACCAGAGAGAGAGGAGAGGATGAACCAGCAACACTGAACTTAGTATTCACTTTGAGTAGTGCGGATATTGAGGACATCACATATGAAAGACCCCTCGAGGATAGTGATCACGTGGTTCTGAGCTTCGAATACATAGTAGAGATATAAGTGGACAGGGAAGCAGGAAGGGCAGGACTAATGAAGCCAAACTACAAAAAGAGGGGACTACACAGGCATGAGGAATTTCCTGCACAAGGTTCAGTGGGACAGAGAACTGGCAGGGAAATCAGTAAATGAGATGATGGAATATGTGACAACAATATGCAAGGAAGCTGAGGAGAGGTTTGTACCCAAGGGTAAGAGAAAAACAACAGTCAAGGACCAAGGTGAGGAAGGAAGGAAGGAGGGAAGATCACAAGAAACGATCGAGATGTATGTGAGAGCTCAACATGAGATTCAAAGAAGTATTCACAGAGGAGACAGAAAGGACTCCAGAAAGACAGTGGTGGGTTACACCATCAAGTGCTGGACACAATACATATAACCGAGGAGGAAGAGAAGAGGTTGCTAAGTGAACTAGAGAGAAAGAGCAAAGGGGCTCTGTGTACCACTAACAACAACCTTCAACACATCTATCGAGATAGGGCGACTGCCTGAGGTATGGAAGACAGCAAACGTAGTCAAATTATTAAAAAAGGAGACAGACACGCAGCGTTAAACTACAGACCAGTGTCACTGACATGTATAATATACAAAGTCACGGAGAAGATTATCAAGAGTGGTGGAGCACCTAGAAAAGAATGAGCTTATCATCGACAACCAGCACGGATTCAGGGACAGGAAATCCTGTCCTCAATACCAACTGGAATTCTATGACAAGATGACAGCAGTAAGACAAGAGAAAGAGGCGTTGGTAGACGGCGTTTTCTTGTACTGTAAGAAGGCTTTTTAAAACAGTTCCATTAGTGTAAAAGCTGAAGGGCCAGGCAGGTATACCAGGGAAGGCACTGCAGTCAGAGAATACCTGACGGGAAGTTATCAGCGAGTCATTGTACCCGACGAGGTGTCAGAGTGGGCGCCTGTGACGAGCGGGGTTCCACAAGGGTAAGTCCTAGGACCGGTGCTGTGTCTGGTATATGTGAATGACCAGATGGAAGGAATAGATTCCGAAGTGTCCCTGTTTACGGACGATGTGAAGTTAATGAGAATTCAATCGGAGTAGGACCAGGCAGGACTACAAAGCGATCTGGACACGCTGCAGGCCTGGTCCAGAAACTGGCTCTTGGAGTTCAACCCCACAAAGTGCAAAGTCATGAACATTGGGGAAAGGCAAAGAAGGCCGCAGACACAGTACAGTCTAGGGGGCCAAAGACTACAAACCTCACTGAAGGAAAAGGATATTGGGGTGAGTATAATACCGAGCACATCTGAGACGCACATCAACCAAATAACTGCTGAAGCATACTGGCGCCTAGCAAATCTAATGGTCGCATTCCGACATTTCAGTAAGGAATCGTTCAGGACTCTGTACACCGTGTACTTCAGGCCCATATTGAACTATGAAAAGTGTTGTAGTGAAGGCAGGATCCATACATAATTTCAAGAAGAGGTATGATAAAGGTCATGGAGCAGAGAGTGACATAGTAGCAATAAGTGAAGAGAAGGGGTCAGGAGCTATGAGTCGACCCCTACAACCACAATTCGATGAGTACACATGTTGACAAATGAGACAAATGAGTGATCATGAAGTTAAAGAATGAGTTGACACCACAAGAGTAAGTTTACCTTACCAGGTTAACATCAATGGTCTTCTGCCAGTTCTGTTCGTTGCCAATACCTGCGTTGTTGATGAGTAGTGAGATGCTGCCCAGCTTCTCCACCCCTATGTCCCAGGCAGCTGTGGGAACACACGTAGTTACTCTGAGGTTGTATCCTGCGAGTACTCTCTCTCTCTCTCTCTCTCTCTCTCTCTCTCTCTCTCTCTCTCTCTCTCTCTCTCTCTCTCTCTCTCTCTCTCTCTCTCACTAAATACACTCAACTACTGCAACATATAAGTCGTTCATTATGTCACTGAACCAAAATATTGGTGAATCTCTCATCTTTACACTCTATTAGACTACCCTCTTAAGGGAATAGTTTAAGGGGATTAATCTAAGGGCTAAACTAAGCGATAATAACTGTAATAACTGCGAGGTCTATGTTTGCTAAACATGTGTCATTTAAGCATCATCGGTTCATAACTAAAACAAAAATGCTATAATTTTCTCACCTTTAAAATCATCATCTTTGGTAACGTCACAGGGAACGAATATAACATTATCTTGACCATGAGCTTCTTGGAGTTGTTCTACGGTAGTTGTGCCAGCCTGGGTGTCCATGTCAGCCACGCATACCTGCAACAACATTCTTAGTTACGTGTAAGGCTGGTGGAAGTAGGTTAGGAGTTGGTAGATAGTGGATGGTAGTTGGTAGGTGGTTATTAGTATGTCGGGAGTTGGTAGTTTGACGGTGGTTTATATTACGTTTGTGGTGGGTAGTAGGATGGTGGCTGGCACTTGACCGGCAGTTGGTTGGCATTTGCTGATAATATAACGGAAGCCTCTGAACGTTTCACACTCCACCAGGACTGCCAGTCTGTTCTCTTTCTCATGAACACGTAAGATGACAGGTCAGTCTTTCAAACCTTTAATTATATTCAGTACACACTGTATTTTTCATGTTCTTAATATTTAAATATATATATATATATATATATATATATATATATATATATATATATATATATATATATATATATATATATATAGGATGGGTCCACCTCTGGTGTACATTGTGGGACCCATTGCCTCGAAGTGGATAAAAAGGCTTCAAGGAAGAATATTTAGATTTCTTTCTGAAGCCATTTGAATATTCCACTTCCCCTACCACCTCATCTTTTAATTGTGTATAAACTTTATTTCAAGACAAAATACATTGAGAAGAATACAATAGGGAGTAAAACAACATCGATAACAACTCAGAGCTACATGTCAAATACTTCGTCCAGCTCCCCGGCAGTGGGCCGCGTGCCCAGGATGCTGCAGGGCAGCATTCTGGGCATTCAAGGACCACAGGGCGACCAGCCCTGTGGTCCTTGGTTTCTATGATGATTTTTTCACCCAGCTCATTGAGAAACTTTAGAGCACACTTGCCCCATGCTCCAAGGGTTTCCAACCCTATTGGGATGAAGTTATAGCAAGGGAGAAGGCCTTCAAATTTGCGAGTCTTCTGGGTCTCCCTGTGGCTGGCAGCTCCACCCCCTTCGGTTACGGAGTGTTACGGCCCCCTACCTAACAATGGCTGTTAGGTAGTTTACCTGCCGGCCTGTGACGTCATCAAACGTGGTGTTTGACCGCTGAGCCGGCTAGATCGACAGTGACTACCAGACTCTCATATGGAGAGTGTCTACCAGACTCTCATATTGAGAGTGCTAACCTGAAACTCCCATATGCACCTTGGAGAGTGTACCTGCACTTGAAGAGTGTCAACCAGACTCTCCTATGGAGAGTGCTAGCCAGACTCTCCACATGCACTTTGGAGAGAGTGTACCTGCACTTTGGAGAGTGTATCTGCACTTGGAGAATGTACCTAGACTCTCCCCTGCACTTGGAGAATGTACCTAAACTCTCCCCTGCACTTGGAGAATGTACCTAGACTCTCCCCTGCACTTGGAAAATGTACCTAGACTCTCCCCTACACTTGGAGAGTGTACTGTACCTGACACTATTAAGATGTGGTGTCAGGACTCATCAGGGTGTAGTGACAACTGGTGGCACGACACAAGTGAAATAATCGTGTGATTTTGTGTTGGTGTCTGATGACGCGGTGACAAGGTTTTTTAGAGACGGAGTCGTGACACAGGGGGCGTGCCATGTGGCACAGAGAAGGTGTCGTGGGACACAAGCGAAGGAGTATTGTGTAACACAGAGACAAGGGTGTCTTGAGGACACGGTAGAGAATGAGTGTCATGACTAGAGGTGTGGTGGTGTCCTGTGTGACACGATGATGGCAGCGACATCTGACACTGCACTGAATTTTTATGATTGTTTTACTTGTGATGTTTTACTAAGTTTTAAATTGTTATAAATGTGTATATTAAAGCTATATGTTTTTACACAGATTATATGTTATACAGATTTATGTTTTTATATTAATAATATATAATAAATATCTGAAATATGAGATTTTACTTAGTATCCCAAACAGTCGTTTATTACAAATGGTTATTTTTTTGTAATACGGAGTATGGCAAGTAGGTGTCTGCCATTGTGGCAGCACAGATGTAGTCCCAAGCAATCTGCTTACCATCCTTCCAGGGTAGCATAGTGACTCCATCAGGACGCTTTTGACTTCCATCAGACCTCTGCACTTGGGGTTCCCGTTGAGCTGGGCAACGGGCTGTGGCGAGGCTTCTCTTTATGTCATTGACCTCCTCATGTCTAGCATACTTCCCTTCTGATGTGTGACACACGAGACCATGAAGTCCGAATTGATCAGCTGTCGCCCTGCCGCAAATATACCTATGTTCGGTGAGTATGGGGGCGGCTAGGCGAAGAGCAACACCAATCCCAGAGAGGAATTGAGAACAGCTAGAAGGAAATCTCCTGAGTGTGGTGCCTTCACCGCTAGGAGACGAGCTTTGTCCTTTCCTGAAGCGTTGGTGAGCATTGTGTTGGCAATTTTTTCCATGATCGGTTTGTCCCAGTGGGACTGTTTGTGCTCTTTGGGAGGAGCTGGTCTACTGGAGGAGTCTGCCAGGATGTCCCATCGCACTGCTGCTTCAATGAACCTGGGATCCTGTGCTCCCACCACACCTCTCAAACGTTCAGGGACAATCTTCTTGACTAATCCACAGGAGGCCAAACACGATGACAGAAATGCAGGTAAAGCTACCTGCGTTGCCTGCTCCCATTGCCGATCACCTAGTGACAGATTCAGTGCCTTCTTAAAGGTTGATCTCAGGTGTGCGTATATATATATATATATATATATATATATATATATATATATATATATATATATATATATATATATATATATATTTTTTTATTTTTTATTAACACATCGGCCGATTCCCACCAAGGCAGGGTGGCCCGAAAAGAAAAACTTTCATCATCATTCACTCCATCACTGTCTTGCCAGAAGGGTGCTTTACACTACAGTTATAAAACTGCAACATTAACACCCCTCCTTCAGAGTGCCGGCACTGTACTTCCCATCTCCAGAACTCAAGTCCGGCCTGCCGGTTTCCCTGAATCCCTTCATAAATGTTACTTTGCTCACACTCCAACAGCACGTCAAGTATTAAAAACCATATGCCTCCATTCACTCCTATCAAATACGCTCACACATGCTTGCTGGAAGTCCAAGCCCTCGCACACAAAACTTCCTTTACCCCCTCCCTCCAACCTTTCCTAGGCCGACCCCTACCCCGCCTTCCCTCCACTACAGATTTATACACTCCGAAGTCACTTGTTCTTCCATTATATATATATATATATATATATATATATATATATATATATATATATATATATATATATATATATATATATATATATATATATATATATTTTTTTTTTTCCAATATATAGATGGGTCCACTCTGTGCAAAGTGGACCCATAGCTCGAAAAGGATAAAAAGGCATATATATATATATATATATATATATATATATATATATATATATATATATATATATATATATATATATTTATACATACATATCATAGGTAGTAGTTGGTAGACAGCAACCACCCAGGGAGGTACTACCGTCCTACCAAATGAGTGTGAAACATAAGCCTGTGATTGTTTTACATGATGGTAGGATTGCTGGTGTCTTTTTCTGTCTCATAAACATGCAAGGTTGCAGGTATGTCTTGCTACGTCTACACACTTAGGTAACACTACACATGCATTTACAAACATATATATAATAACCACTCTGCGTTTTTTTCTATTTTCATCCTAGTTCTTGTTCTTGTTTATTTCTGCTTATCTCCATGTGGGAAGTGGAACAGAATTTCTTCCTCCGTAACCTACGTGTGTCGTAGAAGGCGACTAAATGCCGGGAGCAATGGGCTAGTAACCCCTTCTCCTGTATAAATTACTAAAAAGAAGGAAAATAAGAACTTTATATAATTGGGATGTTTGAATGTACGTGGATGTAGTGCAGATGATAAGAAAGAAGTGATTGCTGATGTTATGAATGAAAAGAAGTTGGATGTCCTGGCCCTAAGCGAAAGAAAGCTGAAGGAGGTAGGCGAGTTTCAGGGTGGGGGGGAATAAATGGGATTAAATCAGGAGTATCTGAGAGAGTTAGAGCTAAGGAAGGGGTAGCAATAATGTTGAAGGATCAGTTATGGAGAGAGAAGAGGGAATATAAATGTATAAATTCAAGGGTTATGTGGATTAAAATAAGGGTCAGATGTGAAAAGTGGGTCATAATAAGTGTGTATGCACCTGGAGAAGAGAGGAGTGTAGAGGAGAGAGAGAGATTTTGGGAGATGTTAAGCGAATGTGTAGGAACTTTTGAACCAAGTGAGAGAGTAATTGTGGTAGGGGACCTAAATGCCAAAGTAAGAGAAGCGTTTAGAGAGGTTGTGGTAGGTAAGTTTGGGGTGCCAGGTGTAAATAATAATGGGAGCCCTTTGATTGAACTTTGTATAGAAAGGTGTTTGGTTATAGGTAATACATATTTTAAGTAAAAGAGGATAAATAAGTATACAAGATATGATGTAGGGTGAAATGACAGTAGTTTGTTGGACTTCGTATTGGTAGATAAAAGACTGTTGGGTAGACTTCAGGATGTACATGTTTATAGAGGGGCCACAGATATATCAGATCACTTTTTAGTTGTAGCTACAGTGAGAGTAAAAGGTAGATGGGATGAATCACGAAATCGTAATGGCCCAGTGGCTTACGCGACTGTCTGGAGTTTTGAGACTCTCTGACCGGGGGTTCGAACCCCACCCGTGGTATAGTTTGGTAGATGGGATACAAGGAAAATGGATGCAACAAGTAAGAGAGAGGTGAAGGTTTATAAACTAAAGGAGGAGGCAGTTAGAGTAAGATATAAACAACTGTTGGAGGACAGATGGGCTAGTGAGAGTATAGGCACTGGGGTAGAAGAGGTATGGGGTAAGTTTAAAAATATAGTGTTAGTGTTCAGCAGAAGTTTGTGGTTATAGGAAAGTGGGTGCGGGAGGGAAGAAGAGCGATTGGTAGACTGATGATGTAAAGAGTAGTAAGAGAGAAAAAGTTAGCATATGAGGGTTTTTTACAAAGTAGAAGTGATGTAAGGAGGGAGGAGTACATGGAGAGAGTAGTGAAGCAATGTAAAAAGAGAGCAAATGAGAGAGTGGGTGGGATGTTATCAACAAATTTTGTTGAAAATAAAATTTTTTTTTGAAGTGAGATTAATAAGTTGAGGAAGCCTAGAGAACAAATGGATTTGACAGTTAAAATTAGGAGAGGAGAATGATTAAATGGAGAGTTAGAAGTATCGGGAAGATGGAGAGAATATTGTAAGGAATTGTTAAATGTTGATGAAGACAGGGAAGCTGTGATTTCGTGTGTAGGGCAAGGAGGAATAACATCTTGTAGGAGTGAGGAAGTTCCAGTTGTGAGTGTGGGGGAAGTTGGTGAGGCAGTGGGCAAAATGAAAGGGGGTAAAGCGTGATCCTCCATTGCAAGAGGAAAGTAGACAAGATATTACTTCACAACAACACTGTTAAGACAACACAGTATTCTCCATGACACACAAGTCCAAGATAGACCTTACAGTAGCTAAGACAAAACTGAGACTTTACGTGGACCTCAAGGCACCACACCTGAACCATGAACGCTGGCGTTTACAGTATTCCTGCGATGTAAGTGACATAGTCAATGTCGGGAAACGGTTAGAATCTTGCCTACTCGTCTATTCCAATCATATTAGCCTAAAATACACAAAATAGCGTCTTTTTTAACAATCAGGACGTCTTCCACGGAGGTGGGGTCACCAGTCAAAGAAAACACTTTTACTATCACACATTGTCACTCTCTTGTCGGAAGGGAGCCGCCTTCACAGATTAGATGACCTTCCAGACAGCAGTCTCCCCACCCCTCCTTCAGAGTGCGGGTACTGTACTTCTCACCTCCAGGACTCAAGTCCGGCAAACCATTTCCCTGAATCCCTTCAGAAATATTATATGAAATATATTTATTTAAAAAAAAAAACAATGCATAATTACACGTGAAGGCTGAAAAAAATAAATATCCATAGAGTTCCCTCCATCCGACTGAAGTAATCCCCTTTAGTCGCCCCATAGCCCCCTCCCTCTCCCCCTTTTCCTCTCACATGAGTGGGGGACCTTTTTTATTACATATTTATCAATTATTTGGAAAATAACGATTAAAGTTTATATTGAGAGATAAACTGAAAAAAAATCTGAAGATTGTTTTTTACGCATTTTTGTCGTATATGCTAAAGTTTTTGCGTAAGTTAGACTGGATGTGGAAGGCGAATTTGATAATACTGTAAGATTTTTGCTACTCTCGTTTTACGTTAATATCTTACAAATATTTAAGAAACATGTAGTTAGATGAATGTGTAGATTGGAAAAAATAATTGTTTTTTGTTTCTAAAAAAAATCTTATTTATTTTTTCATGTGTCGCTGAAAAAATTGTGAGATAAATGAAAATGACGTCAACAAAAAGACTCGAGTTGAATATCCAAAAATATGGTAATTTTAATAATTTTAAAGAAATTTGACATCAGTGCATAAAGTTGGCAGATGTGAATACAATAAAGAAACAAATATTGTAGAGATTGATGCAAAATACTATAACAGGATGTATTTTGCAGTCAGAAGAACTATTGTATTTCATGAAGAACTGTTTTGTGGTTGTTGACTGATGATCGTCAGGTTGCTAGTTGTCTCTGCGCCACTTCAAGAGGAAACAGTCAAAGCAAAACTGTTCAACACACGTGCAGATGGAGTCTTGTTTACGAATATGAAAAAAGCCACTCAAACTTTTTTCTGTGGTTCCGGATTTCAGCTTATTAACAACTGGTACATAGAACCAGAGAAAAATGGGGAAGATTAGTAATTAGGGTCGTTCAAGCTGCAGTAGCTATAGATGGAGAGGATATCAGAACAGATGTTAATAACACTACAGATTTCCCAAATGTTATAGACTTTATGAAAGATGTCCAGGATGTGGCTCTTAAAAAATTGTTTTTCTAGGTAAAGAAAAGTAAAGAGAGTTTGTATATGAATTACACATTATATAATACTGGAACAAGACCTTGATCATATCAGTCTTCTATATTACTTGGTCTCTTGGTGTAAAGTTTATCTATAAGAAATGTCAATAGTTTAGTTTAATATCTTTATTATGCAGCCAGTGCCCATTCTGTGGGCGGCAGGGCAATGTCATACAGTGTCAAATTGTCAATAAAGTGTCAAATTGTCAATAAAGTGTCAAATTGTCAATAAAGTGTCAAATTGTCAATAAAGTGTCAAATTTGGTATTTTGTTCAAGTTAGACAGATGTCTCAGTGCTTGAAGCATCTGCTCTAAAATCATGTTAAATCTGATTTGGATAAAGATTCTTTATTTTCAAAATGTTTTTGACAATGTAGTTTTTCCATAATACCTTAACTGGAAAAGGAACATTTCGCTCAATAGGTCAAAAAAATTACATATTACCAACAAAGATTGAGATAAATTAGGAAATACCCAAACTACATATTATTGCATCATTATGAGTAACTGTGGATATTGCAACATTGCAAGTACAAGCTTTACCATGATAGAGAAATGATAGTCTAAATGCTGTAAAACTGCAAACCGGGAGGAGTTGAAGCTTGTAGATATATTAGCATACCCTCAGTGCTGGCATACCCTCAGTGCTGGCATACCCTCAGTGCTGGCATACCCTCAGTGCTGGCATACCCTCAGTGCTGGCATACCCTCAGTGCTGGCATACCCTCAGTGCTGGCACACCCTCAGTGCTGGCATACCCTCAGTGCTGGCACACCCTCAGTGCTGGCACTCTTGTGCATGTATGGGAAGTTATCACAACCCTCATCTCTCCCATCGTGGCAATGTTTATGGAAGTCATAACAAGTAATCCACAAAATGACCAAACAAAATTTCTTGCATTACGTTTAATTAATCTGCCATCAACAAAGTACAATACAATACTAACTGCAATGAAATTTACTGATGGATAGACAAGAAATCTAACCAAATGACATGATTTGTCACTTTAAACTACCACTGAATATGAAGTAAGATACAATGCCTTCATGAAAAGATTGTTCAGAACGAGAACTTTCAAATGTTATTGAGGTTGGGAGGTTTTTATATTGTAATATCAAACTTCGGTTCAATTGGGTAATCAAGTTCTACGGTATTTGGTTCCTCAGATCTACCTCAGATGCTGTCAGGCCAATACTAGGTATGAGTTATCCCAACAAGTTAGTTAATAATTTTTTTTTTGGCAAAATTAATATTTCATGACATTACTATTGATGACCCTGATAAATATATACTACAAATTGTGATGAGTTTTAACGTTTTCCTCCAATATTCAACTAGATGGAAAATAATGACTTTATTAGGAAGAATTATGTGAAGTTCACATATCACATGACAGTATTATGATTTTGTGAGCATATCCTAGGCTGCAGTAACAGCCTGGTTGATCAGGCCTGGTCTCAGACCGAGCCGCGGGGGATATGACCCCCGAACCCCCCTCCAGGTAAACTCCAGGTAGCACAGCATTTCATTAAAACAGAGCGCATAGAAAAGTGAAATCTTCATCTAGATCGCCCACGAGCTATGCTACCCATTTTATACAAGTGGACATGTTGTGTTTGCCAAATTCTATCAGCACAACCTTTACGTTATGGATTATATTCATATAAAAATGAGAGATAATGAGTTTCACTGATTTAAGAAAGGAGGAACACTGCAGTAGGCCTGTTGGCCTATACTAGGCAAGTCCTTCACATATCCAACCCACAAACATCAAGAGGATTCTTCACAATTCGACTGGCGTGTTGAATAGTCTGATACAATGGTGGGAACAGTTCCGCTAATCCGCTAACCGCTAATTAGCGGAACTAACTTTTTGTTTCGCAGATTAGCGTTTCCGCTAACTTCGGAAACAGCGGACCAATTAGCTTCCGCTAAATAAAGTTTCGCTAACTTTGATATGACAGTCGAATCTATTTTGATGAAAATTATGAGGGACATTGGAGGCAGATATTTTTATTAGTGGGTTTGTGTTTGAGAAGGACCTGCCAAGTATGGGCCAATAGGCCTGCTTCAGTGTTCCTCCTTATGTTCTTAAGAGTGTTTTTAATAAAAGAGCCTTGGATTTACCAGTAACTCGCCACGTACGAGAGAACAGAGAGAGTTATGAGAGGTTGGAACCAGCAGCAGATTTTAACATATTGAACTGAAAGATTCGATGGATATCAAAGGATAACAAATATGTTCATAAGCTTGATTTATGCCTTCAAAAAATCGCTGCTCCTGAAAATATAAATTGTTAAAAACTGAAGATATTGTCAAGAAGATGATGGATGAAGATGATGGATGATGATGGATGAAGATGATGGACGAAGATGATGGATGAAGATGATGGATGAAGATGATGGATGAAGATGATGGACGAAGATGATGGATGAAGATGATGGATGAAGATGATGGATGAAGATGATGGATGAAGATGATGGACGAAGATGATGGATGAAGATGATGGATGAAGATGATGGATGAAGATGATGGATGAAGATGATGGATGAAGATGATGGATGAAGCTGATGGATGAAGATGATGGATGATGATGGATGAAGATGATGGATGATGATGTATGAAGATGATGGATGATGATGGATGAAGATGATGGATGATGATGGATGAAGATGATGGACGAAGATGATGGATGAAGATGATGGATGAAGATGATGGATGAAGATGATGGATGATGATGGATGAAGATGATGGACGAAGATGATGGATGAAGATGATGGATGAAGATGATGGATGAAGATGATGGATGATGATGGATGAAGATGATGGATGATGATGGATGATGATGATGGATGAATCTCTGAAAGATAAACAAACATTTGGTCAACTTGCAGTAAATCGTTGAAAAAGAGGGAAGCCAATTTCTTTTGCAAACTTTATAGTTAATGTTGCAGATGACTTCATACAGACTAATACCAATCACTTATTTCAGCAAATAATTAGCTGTGTTAAGTTACTGGAAGACAGTTTCACTGATTAGTTGGCTGATGTTAAACTTAACATATTTGAAGAAAAGGTGAATAAATCATCTGTGTATCAGGAATCAAGTATGTCACTGATGAAGGTATACTTGTAGTATACCTGGAGTATACATGGAGGGTATACTCCGTGGCCCGGTCCATGACCAGGCCTTCCTGGTAACTTAATCCATCATGTTCTATGGCTAAACCTAGGCACATTTGCAGAAGTTTTTCCCACTTTTATCCAGTTCATGAGAAAAAACTTATGGTAAAAATATATCAGATATTTTGTGATGGATATTCAACAAATCAGACAAAAGTTCAAAAGACATCGAACGTAAACAATGACTGAAATGACTCACTTGAATTAATTTTTGATGAGAACACAACTCAGACTGTCTCAAGGAAAGTTATTAGGTAATCTAAAGAACAAGGTGAGTCTAATTATGCAAATGAACAAAACAATCAGAATGAAAGTATTGAGACACAGGTTGACCAGGATGACATTGAGACACAGGTTGACCAGGATGATATTGAGACACAGGTTGACCAGGATGATACTGTGACACAGGTTGACCAGGATGATACTGTGACACAGGTTGACCAGGATGATACTGAGACACAGGTTGACCAGGATAATACTGAGGACAGGTTGACCAGGATGATACTGAGACACAGGTTGACCAGGATGATACTGAGACATAGGTGACCAGGATGATACTGAGACACAGGTTGACCAGGATAATACTGAGACAGGTTGACCAGGATGATACTGAGACACAGGTTGATCAGGATGATACTGAGACACAGGTTGACCAGGATGATACTGTGACACAAGTTGACCAGGATGATACTGAGACACAGGTTGACCAGGATGATACTGTGACACAGGTTGACCAGGATGATACTGAGACACAGGTTGACCAGGATGATACTGTGACACAGGTTGACCAGGATGATACTGTGACACAGGATTGACCAGGATGTTACAGACACAGGTTGACCAGGATGATACTGAGACACAGGTTGACCAGGATGATACTGAGACACAGGTTGACCAGGATGATACTGAGACACAGGGCTGACAGGATGATACTGGAGACACAAGTTGACCAGGATGATACTGAGACACAGGTTGACCAGGATGATACTGAGACACAGGTTGACCAGGATGATACTGAGACACAGGTTAAGGATGATACTGAGACACAGGTTGACCAGGGATGAATTGAGACACAGGTTGACCAGGATGATACTGAGACACAGGTTGACCAGGATGATATTGATTTACAGATTGCTAAGAATGTAATCAGTCATTACAATGAAGACATGTGGAGAAAATTCTCCAGAAAATGGATTTCAGCCCTCTTAACCCCTTGAGGGACTCAGCCCTCTCAACCCCCTGAGGGACTCAGCCCTCCAGAGGGGCTGATAGCCTCTCTTGCTTCTGCATAAGCAGTTTAATGAAATGCACATGCAACTAGAGCTACCTCGTGTTGCACCATAGTGTTCTTGTAATGAGTGAGATGAGAAAAATGACCCTCCACCACTTTACTTACAATGTGGGACAATAATGAACTGTCGTTGATAGATAACAGGAAATCTATCACTGGTATTGAATACTATGACGATGTCAAGAAGGAAAATCAGTGTTACTGAGTGATTACCAATGTTTGTGGTGCTCCTCCAGACTGTGGGTGATAGCATCTGCATTATAGAGATATCCTAGCGTATTAGGTGGAGTCTGTTTTGGTTAGCGTTGAAACGGTGTCCATAGCATAGGAGAAGCCGCTTTGTTTTTTCCGATGGCCGAAAAGAATAACGTACCTTGTAGTGTCTTTAGGGCACTGCTTTGTCAATAGCTAGTGTGATAGAATGTTGTATGTGGTCAAGTTGTGTCTCTGTCTGATATAGGCCTGTTGTTATAGTTGTGTGAGAGGTCTATGTGGTCAAGGTGTTGCTTGAACATGTCCCAGTCTGCTTGTTAGCCAGCTGGAGTGGAGTTGATGGGAATGAGGATGGGATTTTAAGAAATATGAAGGGTGATAGGAATGTGACCAGAGCCTGAGACAGGTCAGAGTGATATGAAGTGATGAAGGTGATTACTGGCTCTGTATGTAGTGGCTATGTCAGGTTTACCCTGGTGGTAAAATGTGGACAAATGTGAACAAAGTGTTTTTGTGGGACAAGCTGTAGTTGTCTTTCTTATTGGTTAGTGTAATTGTCATGGAAGGCAGTGAGTTTTGCATTTAAATATGCAAGGAGGTGAGATCATGTATGTTTATGTTAGGATGTGTATGTTGTGTAAATTATGATTGGGCCGTGTTTTGTGTATATTTTCACAGCCATGCCGTGAGAATAAGAGAAAGGGAGAGAGAGAGAGAGAGAGGAATTCATATTTTATAGTGGTGTTTGCCAGAATGGCTACGACATTCCAGGTCAGCAGGAGACTGTCGCTGAGTATCATGCACTGTGAGGGTATCATGCACTGTGAGGGTATCATGCACTGTGAGGGTATCATGCACTGTGAGGGTATCATGCACTGTGAGGGTATCATGCACTGTGAGGGTATCATGCACTGTGAGGGTATCATGCACTGTGAGGGTATCATGCACTGTGAGGGTATCATGCACTGTGAGGGTATCATGCACTGTGAGGGTATCATACACTGTGAGGGAAAAGTTCAATATATAGGAGAAGGTAACATAGGAATGTCTGGTGATGGTAGTTTGCTTGGCAGTATGCTAGTTAAGGTAGGTGGAGTTTCTAGCTCCCGCTATCCCCCCCTCGTCACCTCACACCCGGTGAGAGGTGGTATGCGCCACCAACCAGTAGAGGAATCACTTGACTGGCCACTTCCATCAAACCTCTAAGTATGCGTTCCGCTCCTGTACAATTTATTCTATTTTTCGTTTGTCTTAATAAGAGCTTCACTTTTATTTAGGGCTGTACATTTGTGTTTATTCCTGCCTTGCTTTGAATTTAGTCGTTTTGCACTCTCATCATTTCTTTTAAAAGCCATACGCCTATCGTGGGAGTGATTTAGCCAGCACGTTGTAACTTTATTTACTCATTTTAGCCTTGTTTTGTCGACGAGGGTCATCCACCTCAGGCGAGGTTACGATAAGGACAGCGGGGATTTGGCAAAGATCCAGAGCAATTAACTGGGCGAATCCACATACCCTGAGTAGACTCCACCTTTCCACTCTTAAAACCCTTTACCGGGCAGGACCGCTAAATTAAGGTCCTTAACACATGTTTTTTGCGCGTGTTATCCTACTCCCCCAGCGCATCTAGGTTCCCGTTCTCTGTTTCTGACCAATCACAGCCTTCTGTGAGTCGCTCCAGCTAGTGAGACCGCGTCTGCTCGCTTCCCATTGGTTGGAGACCAAATGTAAACACTTCTAGCTTGGGTCGCCCAGAGCGGATTTTTGCTCTCCTTCCACTCATATACACTGTGATTATACTCTACAATGTCGGTAAGTACTTATTGTTGTGTCCAGTGTGTAAATGAATAGTTTAGGCATATTTTGAGATATATATCAGGAGTTAGATATGC
Source organism: Cherax destructor (assembly GCA_009830355.1). Taxonomy (NCBI): domain Eukaryota; kingdom Metazoa; phylum Arthropoda; class Malacostraca; order Decapoda; family Parastacidae; genus Cherax; species Cherax destructor. Next base: position 51,919 of record WNWK01009051.1, on the reverse strand, counting down.
ATAATATGAGTGTACCATCAGGTGAAAAAAGTGCAACAAAAAGGACCATGAAAAACGGTCCCGCCCATCAAGGCCACATTTTAAATTTCAGTAAATAAATATTTATATAAAAAATTCTAGTGCATATATGAATTCTGTAGTGGTCTGGGTGTGTACAGAACATTCTTATTGTCATTCCAGATCAATGAGAAATTGTTCTATGGTGAATCCTCCCAAGAGAAGTCCAAATATCTCTGCATTTTGGAGGAAAGTGACTCAGATCCAGAACCAGATGACCTGTTGCCATCTCCAGTGCAGTATCAATGTGCAGAAAGGCCTGATGACAGTGTGAGGTTTGACAAAAACGATAGGTTTGATAAAATGCTAGGTCACTGGCCAGTGCAAATCAAGATATTTACATGCAAGTATTGCAGAAAAACGAAAAATCATGTCACATCCTCATTTTCCTGTGCCATATGCAAAGTAAATATGTGCATCAAGAAGGAAAGAAATTGCTTCATAGCCTTTCATTGTAGAAATTAGTGATCTAGAATGATTGTTCTTTCTCAGGAAATTCAGGAATATGGGACTTGAAGTTTTATCCCTTTGCAATGTGTCCATGTTGCTCTTTGGTTCATTTTTATATTTTTTTATACTTACAAAATGTTTGGAAACAAGTTCCATAAAAGCCTCAAATGATGTAGTTGAAGTTTTAACAGTAAAGATCGAGAATCAAAACCTAGTCATCGTGGTTGTATACAAGCCTCCGGATGCAACGTCCCAACAATTACAGGAACAGCTTCTGAAAATTGACCAATGTCTGGAAAACCTTCCAGCTCCTGCCCCCAACATCTTGCTCCTGGGGGACTTCAACCTAAGGCACCTAAAATGGAGGAATATTGCAAATAATGTGGTAGCAGAGATAACACCAGGAGGCAGCTCAGGTGAAAACTCGCACACACACGAGCTTTTAAATCTCTTCACCAAATTCACCTTAAACCAGCAAATAATAGAGCCTACAAGATTAGAGAATACGCTGGACCTCATCTTCACTAACAATGATGATCTGATACGAAATGTCATCATATCAAAAACAATATACTCAGATCACAACATAATAGAGGTCCAGACATGTATGGGGGAGCCCCAGATCAACAAAATGTGATCAGTCAGAGGAGCTTTCTCCAAATTCAACTTCAATAACAAAAACATAAGGTGGGACCAAGTAAACCAAGTCCTAAATGATATAAACTGGGAAGATAGCCTAAGCCTCACGGATCCTAACCTATGTCTAGAACAAATTAACTCTGTGGCACTTGAGGTTTGCTCAAGGCAAATTCCCTTAAGGAAAAGGAGGAGATGATGTAAACTAGAAAGAGAGAGGCGCTCCCTATACAGGCGAAGGCAAAGAATAACAGAGCAGCTACAAGAGGCCAATATATCAGAAATACGTAGGGAGACACTAGTCAGAGAAATAGCAAACATCGAATTAAAACTAAAGGAATCTTACAGGAATCAAGAAACGCGGGAAGAACTAAAAGCCATAAATGAAATTGAAAGAAACCCAAAGTATTTCTTTTCCTATGCCAAAACAAAGTCGAGAACAACAACCAGTATTGGGCCCCTACTAAAACGAGATGGGTCTTACACAGATGACAGCAAGGAAATGAGTGAGTTACTAAAGTCCCAGTATGACTCAGTTTTTAGTGAGCCGCTAACCAGACTAAAAGTTGAAGACCTAAATGAATTTTTTATGAGAGTGCCACAGAACCTGGTAGACGCAAGCCTATCTGACATTACCCTGACGCCACATGACTTTGAAAAGGCGATAAATGACATGCCCATGCACTCCGCTCCAGGCCCCGACTCATGGAACTCAGTGTTCATCAAGAACTGCAAGAAGCCCCTATCACGTGCTTTTAACATCCTATGGAGAGGGAGCATGGACACTGGGGTCGTCCCACAGTTACTAAAAACAACAGACATAGCCCCACTCCACAAAGGCGGCAGTAAAGCAATGACAAAGAACTAAAGACCAATAGCGCTAATGTCCCATATCATAAAAATCTTTGAAAGGGTTCTAAGAAGCAAGATCCCCACTCATCTAGATAACCATCAATTACACAACCCAGGGCAGCACGGGTTTAGAGCAGGTCACTCCTGTCTGTCCCAACTACTGGACCACTATGACAAGGTCCTGGATGCTCTAGAGGACAAACAGAATGCAGATGTTATATACACAGACTTTGGAAAAGCCTTTGATAAGTGTGACCATGGTGTGATAGCACACAAAATGCGTGATAAAGGAATAACAGGAAAAGTTGGTAGATGGATCTATAATTTCCTAACAAGTAGAACACAAAGAGTAGTAGTCAACAGAGTAAAGTCTGAGGCAGCTAATGTGAAAAGCTCTGTTCCACAAGGCACAGTACTCACTCCCATCCTGTTCCTCATCCTCATATCGGACATAGACAGGGATATAAGCCACAGTGCCATGTCTTCCTTTGCAGATGACACCCGAATCTGTATGACAGTGTCCACCGTTGAAGACACTGCAAGACTCCAAGCAGACATAAACCAAATCTTTAAATGGGCTGCAGAAAACAATATGAAGTTCAATGATGAGAAATTTCAATTACTCAGATACGGAAAACGTGAGGAAATTAAAATCTCATCGGAGTACAAAACTAATTCAAACCACACAATAGAGCGAAAAACTAATGTCAAAGACCTGTGAGTGATCATGTCAGAGGATCTCACCTTCAAGGACCATAACACCATAGCAATCGCATCTGCTAGAAAAATGACAGGATGGATAATGAGAACCTTCAAAACCAGGGATGCAAAGCCCATGTTGACACTTTATAAATCGCTTGTTCTATCTAGGCTGGAATATTGCTGCACACTAACTGCACCTTTTGAAAATGTGCAGAGAACCTTCACGGCACGCATAACTGCGATAAACCACCTCAATTACTGGGAACGCCTGAAGTTTCTAAACCTGTACTCTCTAGAACGCAGGCGGGAGAGATACATTGTTATATACACGTGGAAAATTCTCGAGGGATTAGTACCAAACTTGCACACGAAAATCACTCCCTACAAAAGCAAAAGACTCGGCAGGCGATGTAACATCCCCCCAATGAAAAGCAGGGGTGCCACTAGCACGTTGAGGGACAACACAATAAGTGTCAGGGGGCCCAAGATTGTTCAACTGCCTCCCAGCATACATAAGGGTGATTACCAACAGACCCCTGGCTGTCTTCAAGCAGGCACTGGACAGGCACCTAAAGTCGGTACCTGACCAGCCAGGCTGTGATTCGTACGTTGGACTGCGTGCGGCCAGCAGTAACAGCCTGGTTGATCAGGCTCTGGTCCAACATGAGGCCTGGTCACAGACCGGGCCGCGGGGGCGTTGACCCCTGGAATTCTCTCCAGGTAAACTCCAGGTAATGTTTTTGATATTGTCTATTAGTATAATAAAATAGAAAAATACTTATTTGGTGTTTTATTAACAATTGCAAATTTGCAACATTCAGAATTTGACACCCTTTACCAGGCGGGACCATTAAAAAACGGTCCTCGAATATTGGCAATTGCGAGAAAAGTTATTTTTAGAAATTCAATTATATGGGCTCATTATCCTTACATTGAGCTACTCTATCCACTCATATGAAATACATTTCGAAATTATCATTTTCCAGGGAGTGCCCAGTAAAGGGCACTCCCTGCTACACACCCAGTGTAACTACGCCAGTGTTCCTGGTGTCTTGTCGGGCTACTCGAAATCTTCAACACTGTGGAGATAAAAGTAGTTATTCAAGGTCTTCACACTGTGGTGATCAGAGGATAAGATCACCTATTGACAGAATCGTTTTGTGGAAACCATAGTTTGTGAGTCACGACCACCAGTGACCCCCCACTACCCCCATGGTCAACAACTGCTTTAAGTTCCTCAACAAGTCAGAGCTGTGTCAAGGTGTTGCACAACACGCAACACCTGTGTATAAATCACCTTTGAAGTCACGTATTGTGTATTTCATTTTTCTTTTAAGTAGGATTAATTCTCATGTTTTATATTTTCGTATGAATTATTATAATAGTGTTTATCTTTGTATGTTATTATATTTTCCATTATTACTTTTCCTGAGGAAGAGCCAGCCTTGTTAAATACTTGCCTAAGATCAGCTGAGTAAGCCTTCACATGCACACAAGTGTTGTTTAATAACAGCACGTCTGAACGTTCTGAATCAACGAGTTCAACGAGTATGTGTCTGTGTTAAAGGCACGTATGTTGAACTGTGTGACTTAAGGGCCATGTTGGGGGTGTTGGATTTGTTAGGGAATATTTATTTTTCAGCTTATCATTAAGTCCAATTTGGAATATACTGTCTGCTGGCTTGTGTGTTGTATAGAGCTCACTAGAGCGTTTGCGTTTTGGTGAGGGAGGGAAAGGAGTAGGAGTGGTAGAGGTAGTGGAGGAGGAAGTAGGAGTGGGCACAGGTTATCCTGAGGCAGACACAGGTGGTGTGTTAACAGATTCACAAGTGTTGTTTTGAAGTGCAGCAGCAGGAAGAGAGAAATCAGAAGGGAAGGTAATAGTTGGAAGGTTGTTTACTGAGAAAAGAGTTGAAGAAAGTAGGAACATCAGCGCAAAAAGCCTTGTTAAATGGGTTGCCGACAACTCTATCGTTTCAGTAATGCAGGCAGTGTTTGGGTGAGATCACAGAAGTCACGTTTTTATTAAATACAGAGGCATAGGCAGAGGAAGAACTGGTTGGTGAAGATGTGGAGGAAGAGAAGATGATCCTGGAGCAGGTAGCAGAGTGAGGAGCAGAGGTAGTTGAGGTAGATGAAGTAGGTGTGATTGGAGCAGAGGTAGAATATGGTGACTGAAGGTAAGCTTGAAGTAGGATTATGTAAGTTAATAGGATTGTCCTTACGTAAGGATAAGACGTATTCCTTACGTGTAGGACATTGAGAAGTAACATTATGAGAGTATAAACGGTTAATTCATTTTGTCCACACGTGACCAGTAGAAGTGCACTTGGAACAAACCTCAGTCTTAGTGCAAGTTGCCCTCAAGTGACACTTGAAGCACTGAAGTACAGGGATATAGTTAGGCAGGGATAGAGAAGTGAAAGGAATGATGAAAAAATTGGCAGAGAATGTCAGCTTCGGTAGTATTGGAACAGCGAATTTTGAGAATGTTGGAGGAAGATATAACGCAGTTAATGTTACGTAAATATATGCCGGCGCCTAGGGTAAAAGCCTTGTCTAGGGGCATTTAAAATATAAAAATACACCAACCAAGGGCCAGGCTTGTTTCTTCACAAAAGCTTTAACTAGATGGTCAATGCTCTATCAGGAAGGATAGATAAATTCACCTTATGTTAATTACCAGAAAGTGCACTTAAACTAACATATACAAAAAATATATATTGTCAAGTTAGACTATTTACAACACACAACACCATTACAAAATATTACTAGTACACTACTAATAGTTATTTCAGTTTAAAACATATGCAAACAATGGGGCTCCATGACCCCCATCCCTTCCACCGTGCTTCTAGCCAGCCGGCAAAAAGCACTTATCTGTACTCTCCAAAACTTAAACAGGCCCCTCCACCTATTAGGGACTTACAGGTAATATCGTGAGAGTACAAACAAAATCATCAAAACAACCTATGGCCTGAAACTTACCCAAAGTACCAGCCTTATACTTGACCAAACACCAGTCTTGCTCTAACCACTGCTCTCTCGGTGCTAGCACTCTCTCTCTCGCCCGCACACTCTGCCCAGGTCTAATACACGTTCGTTTTGTGTTCAATCTGTGTTGTGGGTTCTTTGCATAGATTGGGTAAGATAAAGACGAGCTTGGTGTGGTAGCGTTATATTGGAGTCGATAAATGTATGGGGAGTCTCAGAGCCGTAGGCCTACGTCTGTCCTACACTGAATCTGGCTGGATAACTGCCTCACAGGGAAGCGGGCACTCCTCGCGTTCAAGAGGGAAGGCTCTTGATTGGCTAACGGATGATCACGTGAACAGCTATGGTACAGTAACCGTTACAAGCCACGAACCGTTCTATCACTGAGCCTACAGTGACACATCTACGTTCAGGGGACAAGAAGACACAGACCTACCAGGCTATGGGAAACAAAAGAGGGGAGCCACAACCCCTCCAGGGACGGAGTTTTTCTTAGGACCAGGAGGAAAAAAAAGATATCAGACACGAAAGGCCCCTAGGCGTTAATGACCACGTGGTTTCGAGTTTCGAATACATATTGAAGATAACAATGGAGAGCAAAGCAGCAAGAGAAGTACGAGAGAAGCCAAACATCAGAAAGAGGACTACACAAGTATGAGAGAATTCCTACATGAAGTGCAGTGGGTAAGCCACCTAGAGGGAAAAGATAGTAAATGAAATGATGGAACACGTAAACACACAGTGTAGGGAGGCAGTGGAGAAGTTCGTGCCAAGGGGCAACAGGAAAACAATGGTTGACCCAGAGATGTGGAGAGGCCAAAGGATAGTGTGCAAACAGCATGGAAAAATTATAGAAGGCAAAGGACCCAGGAAAACAAGGTGAGTCGTTGAGTCAGAAATGAATATGCATGGACAGGGAGAGAAGTCCAGCATCAGTACGAGAATGACATAGCATCAAAAGCCAAATCTGACTCAAAATTGTTATACAGCCACATCAGGAAGAGAACAACTGTCAAGAATCAGGTTGAGGAAAAAGAGGATCTCACTGAGAGACCAGGAAGTATGTGAAGAGCTCAGCTCAAGATGTAGGGAGGTATTCACAGTGGAGACAGAGAGCCTTCCCGAAAACCTAGGTGGTAGGGTGCACCAGCAAGTGCTGGACACGCTGGACACACTGCACACAACCATAGATGAGGTGAAGAAACTGCTTGGGTAACTAGATACCTCGAAAGCGGTGGGCCCAGATAATATCTCTCATTGGGTCCTGAGAGAGGGAGCAGATGCACTGTGTGTGCCTCTAACAACAATCTTCAATAAATCTGTCGAAATAGGGTAATTGCTTGAGGTGTGGAAGACAGCAAATGTAGTCATGATTTTTAAGAAAGGAGACAGACAGCCTGCACTAAACTACAGACCAGTGTCACTGACTTGTACGTAAAGTTATGGAGAAGATTATCAGCAAAAGAGTGGTGGAGCACCTAGAACGGAAGTGCCTAACACATGACAACCAGCACGGGTTCAGGGAAGCGAAATCCTGCATCACTAACTTATTTGAGTTCTATGACAAGTTAACAGAAGTAAGACAGGTGAGAGAGAGGTGGGTAGACTGCATCTTCTTGGACTGTAAGAAGGCTTTCGACGCAGTTTCACACACGAGACTGGATAAAAAACTGCAGGAGCAGGCAGGAAAAGTAGGGAAAGTACTGCAATAAATCGGGCACATACTGGAGTATGCAGCACCAGTATGGAACCCACACCTGGTCAAACACGTCAAGAAATTAGAAAGTGCAAAGGTTTGCAACAAGACTAGTCCCGGTACTGCGGGGTTTGTTCTACGAGGAGAGGTTAAGGGAAACTCAACCTGACAACACTGGAACACAGGAGGGACATGATAACTACATATAAAATACTGAGAGAAATTGACAGGGTGGATAGGGATATAATGTTTCAGAAATGTGACACAACAACAAGGGGTCACAACTGGAAGCTGAAAACTCAGATGAGCCACGGGGATGTTAGGAAGTATTTCTTCAGCCATAGAGTTGTCAGGAAGTGGAACAATGTGCAGAGTGATGTAGTGGAGACAACCACAACATCATGATGAAGCTCATGAAGCAGTAAGGAAGTGGACCTAATAGCGACCAGTGAAGAGGCTGGGTCAGGAGCTATGAATCGACCCCTGCAACCACAATTAGGTGAGCACACACACGGTTCGCAACTTGTTTGATTATAGAATTAAAGAATCTGAACTACGGTGAGAGTCCCAACCTTGGAAGACAGAAGGAAGAGCGGAGACATGACATCGATTTCCATTTATTTATCCTTATACTTTCTTAACAATTTCAGGGACTCAAATATCTTGCAAATGAAAAATAAAGGTCTTCAGACATTCCAGTTTGAATTCGTATTTGTTACAGATATAATACCGAGACGTTGATGGGCAAGACACACCCAATACCTGGGCATCTTTAATGTCACCTGGTCATCTTAAATGAGTCTCATTTAAGATGACCAGGTGTAGTGCATATCTTTCTCATATTAATGATGTATATTCAGAACACATATGGACACTATATAAAATGCGAGGCACTGAGCCAGAGGGTCACTGGTGAAAGTTAAAAATACACGAGTCACGTTATGTTAGGAAATGTCTCTTCAGACACAGGATGGTCAGTAAGTGGACACAGTTTGTTGACAGCTTGATGACAGCTTGATGACAGCTTGATGACAGCTTGTTGACAGCTTGATGACAGCTTGTTGACAGCTTGATGACAGCTTGATGACAGCTTGTTGACAGCTTGATGACAGCTTGATGACAGCTTGATGACAGCTTGATGACAGCTTGATGGATATAAAAACTATAAAATACCGACACGATGGAAAAATAAACACAATTAAAGTATAATGCGATTCTTTATTGACTACATTTCGCCCACACAGTGAGCTTTATCGAGTCTCATTATACCACATTTCTGTTCATTTTTTCCAAATATCATACACAGTATCCAGAGTATGATAGGACTCAGTAATCAGTATAAGATGGTCAGTTCTTGAAGTCAAGATGTGTGCTGAGAGCAAACCCTTGACCCACGAAGAAATAACCCAGTGAGTACAACACTGAGCAAACACCAACACGAATCTCTTTAAAGTTTACTGACAAAGTTTGGTAACTAAAACAGAGGAACGAACGTTGCTTAGACTGTACCTCCTAAGTTAACATTTGATAAGGTACCCCACAGAACACTGCTACGTAGACTGCAACAACAGACAGGTGTACCAGAGACACTACTCTACAGATTTTAGATTAGATTTTGCCACCGAGGTGGCTAGTTTATTGTGCACTCCATATCCATCCTGTGGAGGGTAGCGCAAGAGCATATGGATACACAAAAGACCTAGGCACTAGGCCCCAAAAGGGTTAACAGGAGTACATCTGGATTTATATCTACAGTTAACTTATCTGTTACAAGCAAATTTAGGAAATTTGCTTAATATGTCTGGTATCTTATTTTCATTAATAAGATATCTTGACATATCACATAGGTTATTATACTGTCTATCCCTATATTTCTCAATAAGTGGACAATTAAGCACATAGTGTTCAAGATAGTGACCATAGGGCTGGCCACATAATTTTCACTTGGTTTGATCATCATCTGTGTGTCTCCTAAACTGCCAGAAGTACTTGCAATCAAGCCTGGCCACTGCAACATCAGTCAGTCTGTTCACATTGCAAGTAGCTCCATGAACGTAATTATCTACGTTCATGGTATCATAGTGGGTTATAGATCTACTCAGGCTTCTAATTACATTCCTATAACATTCATATTCATTACTTACATCTCTAAATATTATTCCTAATGTTAGTCACAGATATACCAAAATTATATTCAACATTCTCCTTCAGGATTCTTTTCTTGGCTAACATATCAACTTTACACAACTATCGCTGAGAGATATTTCTCTCTCAGTGAATATTCGCTGAGAATTTACCTAAATTTCTTTAATAATGGTTAAAGAATTCTTATCTGGTGATAGTTGAGAGGCCTTAAGCCACCATTAACAAACAAACCATGCACAGAGCAATTAAAAAAGTGTTTCACAATGCTTTATTTACACACCTGTGTCTCAGAGTTGTATGTATTGGTTTCACAAAATTATATTGGGATAGAAAAGTAGCAGCAATAAATTCCTCATTAGCTGCTCATAAGTCTTCCCCCAACAATGTTTCTCTCAGTGAGAAATTTATTAAGTAACTTAATAACTTCCAAGTCAAGGATTGCCTGACATGCAGTAATATATACTGAATAGAAGACAGTAATGGTTAGCTTCCTGATGCACCTTACCCAGAGTAATGGTGAGCTTCCTGATGCACCTTACCCAGAGTAATGGTGAGCTTCCTGATACACCTTACCCAGAGTAATGGTGAGCTTCCTGATACACCTTACCCAGAGTAATGGAGAGCTTCCTGATACACATTACCCAGAGTAATGGTGAGCTTCCTGATACACCTTACCCAGAGTAATGGAGAGCTTTCTGATACACCTTACCCAGAGTAATAGTGAGCTTCCTGATACACCTCACCCAGAGTAATGGTGAGCTTCCTGATAAACCTTACCCAGAGTAATGGTGAGCTTCCTGATACACCTTATCTAGAGTAATGGTGAGCTTCCTGATACACCTTACCCAGAGTAATGGTGAGCTTCCTGATACACCTTACCTAGAGTAATGGTGAGCTTCCTGATACACCTTACCCAGAGTAATGGTGAGCTTACTCATGCACCTTACCCAGAGTAATGGTGAGCTTCCTGATACACCTTACCCAGAGTAATATTGAGCTTCCTGATACACCTTACCTATAGTAATGGTGAGCTTCCTGATGCACCTTACCCAGAGTATTGGTGAGCTTCCTGATACACCTTACCCAGAGTAATTGTGAGCTTCCTGATGCACCTTACCTAGAGTAATAGTGAGCTTCCTGATACACCTTACCCAGAGTAATGGTGAGCTTCCTGATACACCTTACCCAGAGTAATAGTGAGCTTCCTGATACACCTTACCAGAGTAATAGTGAGTTTTCTGATACACCTTACCCAGAGTAATAGGGAGCTTCCTGATACACCTTACCCAGAGTAATGGTGAGCTTTCTGATACACCTTACCCAGAGTAATTGTGAGCTTCCTGATACACCTTACCTAGAGTAATAGTGAGTTTCCTGATACACCTTCCTCAGAGTAATAGTGAGCTTCCTGATACACCTTACACAGAGTAATGGTGAGCTTCCTGATATACCTTACCCAGAGTAATAGTGAGCTTCCTGATACATCTTACCCAGAGTAATGATGAGCTTCCTGATACACCTTACCCAGAGTAATGGTGAGCTTCCTGATACACCTTACCCAGATTAATGGAGAGCTTCCTGATACACCTTACCTAGAGTAATAGTGAGCTTCCTGATACACCTCACCCAGAGTAATTGTGAGCTTCCTGATACACCTTACCTAGAGTAATGGTGAGTTTCCTGATACAACTTCCCCAGAGTAATAGTGAGCTTCCTGATACACCTTACCCAGAGTAATGGTGAGCTTCCTGATACACCTTACCCAGAGTAATAGTGAGCTTCCTGATACACATTACCCAGAGTAATAGTGAGCTTCCTGATACACCTTACCCAGAGTAATAGTGTGCTTCCTGATACACCTTACCCAGAGTAATGGTGAGCTTTCTGATACACCTTACCCAGAGTAATAGTGAGCTTCCTGATACACCTTACCCAGAGTAATAGTGAGCTTCCTGATACACCTTCCCCAGAGTAATAGTGAGCTTCCTGATACACATTACCCAGAGTAATAGTGAGCTTCCTGATACACCTTACCCAGAGTAATGGTGTGCTTCCTGATACACTTACCAGAGTAATGGTGAGCTTCTGATACACCTTACCCAGGTATTAGTGAGCTTCCTGATACACCTTACCAGAGTAATGGTGAGCTTCCTGATATACCTTACCCAGGTAATAGTGGCTTCCTGATACACCTTACCCAGAGTAATAGTGAGCTTCCTGATACACCTTACCCAGAGTAATGGTGAGCTTCCTGATACACCTTACCCAGAGTAATGGTGAGCTTCCTGATACACCTTACCCAGAGTAATGGTGAGCTTCCTGATACACCTTACCCAGAGTAATGGTGAGCTTCCTGATACACCTTACCCAGAGTAATAGTGAGCTTCCTGATACACCTTACCCAGAGTAATAGTGAGCTTCCTGATACACCTTACCCAGAGTAATAGTGAGCTTCCTGATACACCTTACCCAGAGTAATGGTGAGCTTCCTGATACACCTTACCCAGAGTAATAGTGAGCTTCCTAATACACCTTACCTAGAGTAATAGTGAGCTTCCTGATACACCTCACCCAGAGTAATGGTGAGCTTCCTGATACACCTTACCCAGAGTAATGGTGAGCTTCCTGATACACCTTACCCAGAGTAATGGTGAGCTTCCTGATACACCTTACCCAGAGTAATAGTGAGCTTCCTGTTACACCCCACCCAGAGTAATAGTGAGCTTCCTGATACACCTTACCCAGAGTAATGGTGAGCTTCCTGATACACCTTACCAACAATGCCTTATATCTATGTTTGTATTTTTTAAATAAATATATAAATATGAATTATAAATTTGAATTTTGAATTTGAATAATGAGGGTAATGGAGAGTACAGAGAGAGACTCCAAGATGAGCTGAACTCCATGAAAGTGACTATTTTAATTCAGCTATGATAAGTGAGTAATGAAAATAAGTGGAGTAAGAAGACCGGACACGGAATACTGTCTGGAAGGAAAGGACTGCAGACGACACGAAGGAGAAAGATCTGTATCGGAGTATAAAACATATTCCAGCCGCACTATAGAGCGAAAAACTAATGTGAAGGACCTGGGAGTGATAATGTCAGAGGATCTCACTTTCAAAGAACACAACAATATATCTACCACATCTGTTAGAAAATGATAGGATGGAAGATGATAATTTTCAAAACTAGGTACGCCAAACCCTTGATGATTCTTTTTAAATCGCTTGTTCTCCCTAGGCTGGAATACTGTTGTACACTAACGACCCCTTCTAAGGCAGGCAAAATTGCTGACCTTGAGAATGTACAGAGAACCTTCACGGCAAACATAAGTATAATAAAGAACCTAAATAACTTGGAACGGGTGAAGTTCCTTGACTTGTACTCCCTGGAACACAGGCGAGAAAGATACATGATAATATACACTTGGAAAATAGTAACAGGTTTAGTACCAAATTTGTACATGAAAATCACTCCCTGAGAAAGCAAAAGACTAGGTAGGCAGTGCAATACCCCCCAATGAAAAGCAGGGGCCCCACAAGTACGCTAAGAGACAACACAGTGTCATGGGCTCAAGACTGTTCAACTGCCTCCCAGCATACATAAGGGGGATTACCAATAGACCCCTGGCTGTCTTCAAGCAGGCACTGGACAGGCACCTAAAGTCAGTACCTGACCAGCCAGTCTGAGTAATTATACATTATACACTGTAGCCTCTTCAAATTTTGAACTTAGTTCACGGACCCCCAGTACTACCTTTGTGGATCCCCAGTACCACCTTTGTGGACCCTCAGTACTACATTTTTGGACACCCAGTACCACCTTTGTGGACCCCCAGAACCACCTTTGTGGACCCTCAGTACTACCTTTGTGGACCTCCAGTACCACCTTTGTGAATCCCCAGTACTACCTTTGTGGACCCCCAGTACCACCTTTGTGGACCTTTAGTACTACCTTTATGGACCCCCAGTACCACCTTTGTGGACCCCCAGTACCACCTTCGTGGACCCCCAGTACTGCCTTTGTGGACCCCCAGTACTACCTTTGTGGACCCCCAGTACTATCTTTGTGAACCCCCAGTACCACTTTTGTACACCCCCTGTACTACCTTTGTGGACCCCCAGTACCACCTTTGTGGACCCCCAGTACCACCTTCGTGGACCCCCAGTACTGCCTTTGTGGACCCCCAGTACTATCTTTCAGGACCCCAGTACCACCTTTGTGGACCCCCAGTACTACCTTTAAGAACATAAGAACATAAGAAAGAAGGAACACTGCAGCAGGCCTACTGGCCCATGCGAGGCAAGTCCAAGTCTCCACCCGGCTTAAGCCAATGCCCCGACCCAGCCAGGTCAGGTTACATTCACTTAAGGAAGGAGCACGGCATCTGACCTAGTAGCACAAGCTAGTCAGGTCCAACTCACACCCACCCACACCCACTCATGTATTTATCTAACCTATTTTTAAAACTACACAACGTCCCAGCCCCTATGACGGTACTCGGGAGTTTGTTCCACTCATCCACAACTCTATTACCAAACCTGAATCTGAACTTTTCCAACTTGAAACCATTGCTGCGAGTCCTGTCTTGGCTGGATATTTTCAGCACGCTATTTACATCCCCTTTATTTATTCCTGTTTTCCATTTATACACCTCAATCATATCCCCCTAATTCTACGTCTTACTAGAGAGTGCAGATTCAAGGCCCTCAGTCTATCCTCATAGGGAAGATTTCTGATACATGGGATCAACTTAGTCATCCTCCTTTGTACATTTTCCAGAGCATTTATATCCATTCTGTAATACGGTGACCAGAACTGTGCAGCATAATCTAGATGAGGCCTAACCAAGGATATATAGAGTTGAAGAACAACCTGAGGACTTCTATTATTTATACTTCTTGATATGAAGCCAAGGATTCTGTTAGCTTTATTGCGAACACTTATGCACTGTTGTCTTGGTTTCAGATTACTACTAACCAGAACTCCTAAATCCTTCTCGCAATCACAAGTATTAAGAACTACATTATTCAGTTTATATGTGGCATGGTTATTGTCCTGCCCAACATTTAGAACTTTGCATTTGTCTACATTAAACTGCATCTGCCACTTCTCCGACCACTGCATCAGTCTATTCAAATCATCATGGAGTGCTCTAATGTCCTCATTAGAATTAATTGGACGGCCTATTTTGGTGTCATCAGCAAATTTGCTTATGTTGCTATTTATTTCCTCATCTATGTCGTTTATGTAAATTGTAAACATCAGGGGGCCCAAAACTGACCCCTGTGGAGCACCGCTTGAGACGTGCCCCCATTCTGATTTCTCTCCATTTATGCAAACTCTGCCGCCTATTTGTCAACCATGCCTCTACCCAGGAAAAAATTTCTCCTCCTATTCCGTGTGCCTTAATTTTCCTCAGTAGCCTCTGATGTGGAACTTTATCGAAAGCCTTACTGAAGTCCATATACACAATATCATATTCATTACCATGATCTACCTCCTCAAGCACCTTAGTGAAAAAAATTAGTAAATTCGTAAGACAGGAACGCCCCTTAGTAAAACCGTGTTGAGATTCATTAATCAATTTATGCTTTTCAAGATGGCTACGAATTGCCTCGGCAATTATTGATTCCATAAATTTACCAACTATGGAGGTAAGGCTTATTGGTCTATAGTTCGAAGCTAAGGACCTGTCACCTGCCTTGTAAATAGGTATTACATTTGCCCTTTTTCACTTGTCTGGCACTATGCCAGTTTGTAGTGATTTATTGAAAAGATTTGCCAAAGGTTTGCAAAGTTCCTCTTTACATTCCTTTAAAACTCTGGCAAACAGTTCATCAGGGCCTGGGGATTTGTTAGGTTTTAATTTCTCTATTTGTCTGAGGACCATCTCACTAGTTACCCCAATCGAGCATAGTCTATTATCTTCCTGTTCTACATAATTTATTATTTCTAGAATTCCGTTAGTATCTTCCTGAGTAAAAACTGAGAGGAAGTAAGTATTGAAAATTTCACACATATCCTTATCACTGTCTGTGATCTGTCCTGAGTTACCCTTAAGTGGGCCTATCTTGTCCCTAATCTTACTTCTGTATACCTGAAAGAACCCTTTTGGGTTAATCTTCGAATCCCTTGCGACCTTAGCCTCAGTACCACCTTTGTGGACCCCCAGTACTACCTTTGTGGACAAACAGTACCACTTTTGTGGGCCCCCAGTACTACCTTTGTGGACCCCCAGTACCACCTTTGTAAACCCCAGCACTACCTTTGTGGACCCCCAGTACCACCTACCCCCAGTACTACCTTTGTGGACCCCAGTACTACCTTTGAGGACCCCCAGTACTACCTTTGGGGACCCCCAGTACTACCTTTGGGGACCCCCAGTACTACCTTTGTGGACCCTTCAGTACTACCTTTGAGAACCCCCAGTACTACCCTTTGGACCCCCAGTACTACCTTTTTGGACCCCCACTACCTTTTTGCACCCCCAGTACATGCCTTGTACACCTGCAGGATACAACTAGGTGAGTACACCTGCAGGATACAACTAGGTGAGTACACCTGCAGGATACAACTAGGTGAGTACACCTGCGGGATACAACTAGGTGAGTACACCTGCGGGATACAACTAGGTGAGTACACCTGCGGGGTACAACTAGGTGAGTACACCTGCGGGGTACAACTAGGTGAGTACACCTGCGGGGTACAACTAGGTGAGTACACCTGCGGGGTACATCTAGGTGAGTACACCTGCGGGATACAACTAGGTGAGTACACCTGCGGGATACAACTAGGTGAGTACACCTGCGGGATACAACTAGGTGAGTACACCTGCGGGGTACAACTAGGTGAGTACACCTGCGGGATACAACTAGGTGAGTACACCTGCCGGATACAACTAGGTGAGTACACCTGCGGGATACAACTAGGTGAGTACACCTGCGGGATACAACTAGGTGAGTACACCTACGGGGTACAACTCGGTGAGTACACCTGCGGGATACAACTAGGTGAGTACACCTGCGGGGTACAACTAGGTAAGTACACCTGCAGGATACAACTAGGTGAGTACACCTGCAGGATACAACTAGTTGAGTACACCTGCGGGATACACCTAGGCGAGTACACCTGCGGGGTACAACTAGGTAAGTACACCTGCAGGATACAACTAGGTGAGTACACCTGCGGGATACAACTAGGTGAGTACACTTGAGGGATGCAACTAGGTGAGTACACCTGCAGGGTACAACTAGGTGAGTACACTTGAGGGATGCAACTAGGTGAGTACACCTGAAGGGTACAACTATGTGAGTGCACCTGCGGGGTACAACTAGGCGAGTACACCTGCGGGATACAACTAGGTGAGTACACCTTAGGGATGCAACTAGGTGAGTACACCTGCGGGATACAACTAGGTGAGTACACCTGCGGGATACAACTAGGTGAGTACACCTGCGGGGTACAACTAGGTCAGTACACCTGCGGGGTACAACTAGGTCAGTACACCTGCGGGGTACAACTAGGTCAGTACACCTGCGGGTACAACTAGGTGAGTACACCTGCGGGGTACAACTAGGTGAGTACACCTGTGGGATACAACTAGGTGAGTACACCTGCGGGATACAACTAGGTGAGTACACCTGCGGGGTACAACTAGGTGAGTACACCTGCGGGGTACAACTAGGTGAGTACACCTGCAGGATACAACTAGGTGAGCACACCTGCGGGGTACAACTAGGTAAGTACACCTGCATGATATAACTAGGTGAGTACACCTGCGGGGTACAACTAGGTGAGTACACCTGCGGGATACAACTAGGTCAGTACACCTGCGGGTACAACTAGGTGAGTACACCTGCGGGGTACAACTAGGTGAGTACACCTGAGGGATGCAACTAGGTGAGTACACCTGCGGGGTACAACTAGGTGAGTACACCTGCGGGGTACAACTAGGTGAGTACACCTGCGGGATACAACTAGGTCAGTACACCTGCGGGTACAACTAGGTGAATACACCTGCGGGATACAACTAGGTGAGTACACCTGAGGGATGCAACTAGGTGAGTACACCTGCGGGGTACAACTAGGTGAGTACACCTGCGAGTTACAACTAGGTGAGTACAACAACTAGGTGAGTACACCTGCGGGGTACAACTAGGTGAGTACACCTGAGGGATGCAACTAGGTGAGTACACCTGCGGGGTACAACTAGGTGAGTACACCTGCGAGGTACAACTAGGTGAGTACAACAACTAGGTGAGTACACCTGCGGGGTACAACTAGGTGAATTAAAGGTGAAGTGTGAACTGAGAGGCTGTTAATGAGCAGTCTTGTACTCACCTAATTGTGGTTGCAGGGGTCGAGTCAAAGCTCCTGGCCCCGCCTCTACACTGGTCGCTACTAGGTCACTCTCCCTGGTCCATGAGCTTTATCATACCTCTTATTCATCTTGTTTTGCTCTAGATCCAAGATTCTGGAGCTACCATCACATTCCTTGGATCAAACCACATGACGTCACGTTCCCCAGGGGTTAATGGGTTACCATTGACAATAATAATTGGATGTAATTGCAATAGGCTTTTCATAAGAACAAGAGGAACAAATACAACAAGAACAAATACGAGAACAACAAAGTCAACAAATAAAGAACAAAAAATAAAGAAAAAAGAGCTAAACAAAGAAATACATGTTAGTGAACAGAGTGGCTTAGTAACCCAGGAGAACCCAAGAGAGAGTCAAGCAGTGTGGCTTGGCTGGTAGCGCACTTAACTAACACGCTGAGGTCCGTGGTTCGATCCCCGGTACGGGTGTAAACATTGGGTACAGTTTCCTTAAGACACCTGCTGTCACTGTTCACCTAGCAGTAAGTAGGTACCTGAGTGTTAGTTACCTTACACCTGCTGTCACTGTTCACCTACCAGTAAGTAGGTACCTGAGTGTTAGTTACCTTACACCTGCTGTCACTGTTCACCTAGCAGTAAGTAGGTACCTGAGTGTTAGTTACCTTACACCTGCTGTCACTGTTCACCTATCAGTAAGTAGGTACCTGAGTGTTAGTTACCTTACACCTGCTGCCACTGTTCACCTATCAGTAAGCAGGTACCTGGGTGTTAGTCAACTGGTGTGGGTCGCATCCTGGGGACGAAATTAACCTAATTTACCCGAAATGCTCTGCATGACAAGGGACTGTCTATATAGCAGTATGTCATTGATGTTAACTATTTTATGTAATAGTTATATCATGTACTTGTAGAAATAATAATAATAATAATAATAATAATAATAATAATAATAATATAAATTATTATTATTATTATAAAGTGGAATGCCACCCAAAACTGGCAACTAATTGCTAGGTATCTTACTACTGCTGGCTAGCAGGTGAAGCAGGTGTTGGCTAGCAGGTGAAGCAGGTGTTGGTTATCAAGTGAAGCAGATATTGGCTATCAGGTGAATCAGGTGTTGGCTAGCAGGTGTTAACTAGCAGGTGAAGCAGGTGTTGGCTAGAAGCTGAAAAAGGTGTTGGCTAGCAGGTAAAGCAGGTGTTGGCTATCAGATGAAGCAGGTGTTCATTAGCAGGTGAACCAAGTGCTGTCTAGCAGGTGAAGCAGGTGTTAGCTATCAGGTGAAGCAGATGTTGGCTATCAGGTGAGGCAGGTGTTAGCTAGCAGGAGAAGCAGGTGTTGGCTAGCAGGTAAAACAAGTGTTGGCTAGTAGTTGAAGCAAGTGTTAGTTAGCAGGTGAAGCAAGTGTCGGCTAGCAGGTGTTGGCTATCAGGTGAAGCAGATGTTGGCTAGCAGGTGAAACGGGTGTTAGCTACCATGTGAAGCAGGTGCTCTCTAGCAGGTGAAGCAGGTGTTGGCTAGCAGGTGAAGCAGGTGTTTGCTAGCAGGTGAAGCAGGTGTTGGCTAGCAGGTGAAGCAGGTGTTGGCTAGCAGGTGAAGCAAGTGTTAGCTAGCAGGTGAAGGAAGTGTTAGCTAGCAGGTGAAGCAGGTGTTAGCTAGCAAGGGAAGCAGGTATTGGCTACCAGGTGAAGCAGGTGTTGGCTTCCAGATGAAGCAGGTGCTGGCTAGCAGGTGAAGCAGGTGTTCGCTAGCAGGTGAAGCAGGTGTTATCTAGCAGGTGAAGCAGGTGTTATCTAGCAGGTGAAGCAGGTGTTATCTAGCAGGTGAAGCACGTGTTGGCTGAGAGGTGTAGCACGTGTTGGCTAGCAGGTGTTATTAGCTAACAGGTGAATCAGGTGCTGTTTAGCAGGTGAAGCAGGTGTTAGCTAGCAGGTGAAGCAGGTATTGGCTAGCAGGTGCAGGAGTTAGCTAGCAGGTAAAGCAGGTGTTGAATAGGAGGTTAAGCAGGTATTGGCTAGCAGGTGAAGCAGGTTTTGGCTAGCAAGTGAAGCAGGTGTTGGCTAGCAGGTGAAGGTGTTGGCAAGCAAGTGTTAGCTAGCAGGTGAAGCCGGTGTTGTCTTGCAGGTGAAGCAGGTGTTAGGAGATTCACTTATAGGTCGTCCCCCACCTACCTCGGGATTGAACCTGGGTCCTTTGTGTTGTGTTATAGTGAGCTATATCTCCATAGGCTTGTGTTTTAACGTATTTTTAGATATTTTTAATGGTTTGTAATCACCTAGTTACACTCACCTAGTTGTACTCATCTAGTTACACACAACTAGTTGTAATCACCTAGTTACACACAACTAGTTGTAATCACCTAGTTACACACAACTAGTTGTAATCACCTAGTTACACACAACTAGTTGTAATCACCTAGTTACACACAACTAGTTGTAATCACCTAGTTACACACAACTAGTTGTAATCACCTAGTTACACACAACTAGTTGTAATCACCTAGTTACACTCAACTAGTTGTAATCACCTAGTTACACTCAACTAGTTGTAATCACCTAGTAACACTCAACTAGTTGTAATCACCTAGTTACACTCACCTAGTTGTAATCACCTAGTTACACACAACTAGTTGTAATCACCTAGTAACACTCAACTAGTTGTAATCACCTAGTAACACTCAACTAGTTGTAATCATCTAGTTACACACAACTAGTTGTAATCACCTAGTTACACTCAACTAGTTGTAATCACCTAGTTACACACAACTAGTTGTAATCACCTAGTTACACTCAACTAGTTGTAATCACCTAGTTACACACAACTAGTTGTAATCACCTAGTTACACACAACTAGTTGTTATCACCTAGTTACACACAACTAGTTGTAATCACCTAGTAACACTCAACTAGTTGTAATCACCTAGTAACACACAACTAGTTGTAATCATCTAGTTACACACAACTAGTTGT
The DNA here is from genome assembly GCA_009830355.1 of Cherax destructor. NCBI lineage: Eukaryota > Metazoa > Arthropoda > Malacostraca > Decapoda > Parastacidae > Cherax > Cherax destructor. The sequence continues at coordinate 31,065 of WNWK01009051.1, read as the reverse complement.
AATCACCTAGTTACACACAACTAGTTGTAATCACCTAGTAACACTCAACTAGTTGTAATCACCTAGTTACACTCACCTAGTTGTAATCACCTAGTTACACACAACTAGTTGTAATCACCTAGTAACACACAACTAGTTGTAATCACCTAGTTACACACAACTAGTTGTAATCACCTAGTTACACACAACTAGTTGTAATCACCTAGTAACACTCAACTAGTTGTAATCACCTAGTTACACTCAACTAGTTGTAATCACCTAGTTACACTCAACTAGTTGTAAGCACCTAGTTACACTCAACTAGTTGTAATCACTTAGTAACAATTAACTAGTTACACTCAACTAGTTGTAATCACCTAGTTACACTCAACTAGTTGTAATCACCTAGTTACACTCAACTAGTTGTAATCACCTAGTTACACTCAACTAGTTGTAATCACCTAGTTACACACAACTAGTTGTAATCACCTAGTAACACTCAACTAGTTGTAATCACCTAGTTACACTCAACTAGTTGTAATCACCTAGTAACACACAACTAGTTGTAATCACCTAGTTACACACAACTAGTTGTAATCACCTAGTAACACACAACTAGTTGTAATCACTAGTTACACAAACTAGTTGTAATCACCTAGTTACACACAACTAGTTGTAATCACCTAGTAACACTCAACTAGTTGTAATCACCTAGTAACACACAACTAGTTGTAATCACCTAGTTACACACAACTAGTTGTAATCACCTAGTAACACTCAACTAGTTGTAATCACCTAGTTACACACAACTAGATGTAATCACCTAGTTACACTCAACTAGTTGTAATCACCTAGTTACACACAACTAGTTGTAATCACCTAGTTACACACAACTAGTTGTAATCCCTTAGTAACACTCAACTAGTTGTAATCACCTAGTAACACACAACTAGTTGTAATCACCTAGTTACACACAACTAGTTGTAATCACCTAGTTACACACAACTAGTTGTAATCACCTAGTAACACTCAACTAGTTGTAATCACCTAGTAACACACAACTAGTTGTAATCACCTAGTTACACACAACTAGTTGTAATCACCTAGTTACACACAACTAGTTGTAATCACCTAGTTACACACAACTAGATGTAATCACCTAGTTACACTCAACTAGTTGTAATCACCTAGTTACACACAACTAGTTGTAATCACCTAGTTACACACAACTAGTTGTAATCACCTAGTAACACTCAACTAGTTGTAATCACCTAGTAACACACAACTAGTTGTAATCACCTAGTTACACACAACTAGTTGTAATCACCTAGTTACACACAACTAGTTGTAATCACCTAGTAACACTCAACTAGTTGTAATCACCTAGTAACACACAACTAGTTGTAATCACCTAGTTACACACAACTAGTTGTAATCACCTAGTAACACTCAACTAGTTGTAATCACCTAGTTACACACAACTAGTTGTAATCACCTAGTTACACTCAACTAGTTGTACTCAGTTATACTCAACTAGTTGCATTAGTCTAGTTGTACTCACACACTTGTACTCATCCACCTGAACTCGCCTTAATGTACTCATCAATATATCCTCACCCAGTTGTACTCACTTTCCTGTACTCAGTTAAGGGCACATGGACTGAGTCTCGGTTCCTGGCTCCTGCCTCTCAAATATTCACAAAGGTTGGCAGACGTATTCATACCTGTTCGTGAAGCTGGGTACGGCCTCAGCTTCCATCATTTCCTCATAAAGATGGATCCACAGAGTGAAGTAATTTCTGGCATCTTTGTAGCTTACTGCTGCGACCTTACTGGTTTAGTGTGTTCTGTATCAGCATGACTGTGTGTGTGTACTCACCTAGTTGTGGTTGCAGGGGTCGAGTCATAGCTCCTGGCTATGTGTGTATGTGTGTGTGTATGTATGTGTATGTGTGTGTGTTTGTTTGTGTGTGTGTATACTCACCTAAGTACTCACCTATATGTCGTTGCAGGAGTCGATTCGCAGCTCCTGTGTAGGAGATGAGAGAGAGAGAGAGAGAGAGAGAGAGAGAGAGAGAGAGAGAGAGAGAGAGAGAGAGAGAGAGAGAGAGAGAGAGAGAGAGAGAGAGTGTACTTTCCTATATGTACTCAGATATGTATGGATCCTGCCTCCTCTGTGACTGAAGAAATACTTCCTAACATCCCTTTGACTCATCTGAGTTTTTGCCTTCCAGTTGTGTCCCCTTGTTTCTGTGTCTCATCTCTGAAAATATTGTCTCTGTCCACGTTGTCAATACCTCTTAGTATTTTATACGTCGTTATCATGTTCCCACTGTACCTTCTGACTTTGTCAGGCTAAGTTCCCTTAACCTCTTCCTATACGACATGCCTCTTTGCTACGGGACTAGTCTTGTTGCGAAACTTTTGCACTTTCTCAAATTTTTTGACGTGTTTGACCAGATATAGATTCTATATTCCAATATGGGCCTGACGTATACGGTGTACTATATTGTAAATGACCCTTTATTTATTGGCTTGACAGGCGCCCATATACTGCAGCGTTTATTTGGTTGATGTGCGTCTCAAGAGATATGCTCGGTAGGATGCGCAACCTAAGATACTTTTCCATGAGTGAGTCTGGCAGCCTTGGACCTCCTAGCCTGTATTCCGTATGCAGTCTTCTTTGTCTTTCACCAAGCTTCAAGATTTTGCACTTAGTGAGGTTAAACTTCTGGACCAGGCTGGCAGCCTGTCCAGATCCCCTTGTAGGCTTACCTGATCCCCTTGTAGGTTTACCTGATCCACGTCTGCTTGTATTCTCATTAGTTTCACATCGTCTGCGCACAGTGACATTCAAGAAACAGCACCGGACTGACTCTTGTGGATCTACACTCAACACGTACCATCACTCGTAGTTTCCTTCCTGTTCCTGGTGCATTGTTTCCTCTACTGTCTTTCTTATGTTACCTTGTCGTAGAACTCCATTAGGTTTGTAACACAGGAATTTCGTAGGCTGATACGTAGTTGTCATGTATGAGCCTTCTTCTGTCTAGGTGTTCCACCACTCTTCTCATGGTAATCTTCTCCATGACTTTACATACTATACATGTCAGAAACATGTTTAATGCTGCGTGTCTGTCTCCTTTCTTAAAAATTGGGACTACATTTGCTGTCTCCTACACCTCAGGCAGTAGCTCTGTTTGGATAGATTTATTGAAGATTGTTGTTAGCAGCACACACAGTGCATCTGCTCTCTCTCTCAGGACCCAAGGAGAGATGTTATCTGGGCCCACTACCTTTGAGGTATTTAGTTCACATAGCAGTTTCTTCACCTCCTCCTCCTCATCGGTTGTGTGCAGTGTGTCCAACACTTGCTGGTGTACTCTACCGCTTCTGTTTGCTTCAAACCTTTCTGTCTCCACTGTGAATACCTCCCTAAATCTTGTTCTGAGCTCGTCACATACTTCTTGGTCGCTCATTGTGAACCAGATTAGTCAGCCAGACTACCCGGTCCTTCAATGTTGTTTTCCTCCTAATGTGACTTTATAACAACTTTCAGACAGATTTGGCTTTGGTGCTATGTCATACAAGTACTGCCGCTGGGCCTCTCTTCTTATCCATCCATATTCGTGTCCGGTCCTTTGGTTCAACTCCTTGTTTTCCTGAGTTTGTTTCTTCTATAAATTTTTCCATGCTGTGGCACACTTGACTTTGGTTTTTCCACACCTCACTTTGGTCTTCCCGTTGTTTCTGTTCCCCTTGGATAAAAACTTCTCTGGTTCCCTGCACTTTGTCGTCACTTTGTCTCTCGTTTCATTTACAGGATTTCCCTCTAGTTCTCGTCCTCACTGCACCTCATGCAGGTATTGCCTCATGCCTCTGTAGTCTCCGTTGAAGTTTGTCATCTTCCCTCCTCCTAATGCTGTTTTACTCTCCACTTTTAACTCAACAAGGTATTCGAAACTCAGAACCACGTGATCACTAACTCCGAGGGGACTTTTGTGTGCAATATTCCCTATGTCTGAACTGCTTAAGGTGAATACGAGATCCTGCGTTGCTGGTTCACCCTCTCCTTTCTCTCTCTCTCTCTCTCTCTGGTTGTGTTCCTAACATGTTGGTACGTGAAATTTTCCAGTACAGTCTTCAGCATCTTAGCAGTCCATGTTTCTGGACTGGAATTCTCCATGACGAGTAACTTCGCCTTGCCATGTGGACCTTCTGGCCACCTGGGCTAGTGTGTCACTATCGGTCTGTTGCTATCATTGTACTTTTGACTTGGTCTTTTGCTGTTCAGTGGCGAGTTGTACATCACTTCCATTATCACTTTTGGACCCCCGGAGTGATGTGTTCCTACTATATAGTCATCTGCTTACCCTCTGTGTGTACTCACCTATATGTGATTGCAGTGGCCGATTCACAGCTCCTGGCCCCGCCTCTTCATTAGTCGCTACTAAGTCACCCTCTCCCCGCTTCAAGGACCTTATACGTTTTCTTAAAGCTACGTGTGGATCTTGCCTCCACTATGTCGCTCTCTAGAATATTTTACTTCCGGACAACACTAAGGCTAAAGAAATACTTCCTAACATCCCTATGGCTCATTTGACTTTTCAACTTCCAGTTGTGGCCCCTTGTTGCTGTGTCCCATCTCTGAAACATTCTAGCCCTGCTCACATCGTCAATTCCTCAGTATTTTATACATTGTTGTCATGTCCCCCCCTATCCCTCCTGTCTTCTAGTGTCATCAAGTCAATTTCCCTTAACTAACCTAATTGTGGTTACATGGATCGAGCCATAGCTCCTGGCCTTGCCTCTTCATTAGTTGCTACTAGGTCTACTCTCTCCTTGTTCCAGGTGCTTTATCATAACTCTTATTAAAGCTATGTATCGATCCTGCCTTCACTACATACCTTTCTACACTGTTCTACTTCCTGACAACTCTGTCTGAAGAAATACTTTCTAACATCCCTGTAACTCATCTGAGTTTTCAACTTCCAATTGTGAACCTTAGTTGCTCTGTGCCATCTCGGAAACATCGTGTCCCGATCCACCTTGTCAATTCCTCTCAGGATTTTATATGTCGTTATCATAGCCCTTTCCCCAATCCCACCTGCTTCGTAGGACATATCCTTTACCTCCAGGACTAGTCTTGTTTCAAATCTCTGCACTTTCTCTAATTTCATGACGTGCTTGACCAGGTGTGGATTCCAAACTGGTGCTGCATACTCTAATATGGGCCTGACGTAAAGAGTGTACAAAGTATTGAACAATTCCTTATTAAGATGTCGAAATACGATTCTTAGGTTTGCCAGGCGCCCATATGCTGCAGCAGTTATTTGGTTAGAAGATGTGCTCGATATTATACTCACTCCAAGATCATTTTCCTTGAGTGAGGTTTGCAGCCTTTGTCCCTAGTCTGTACTCTGTCTGCGGTCTTCTTTTCCCGTCCTCAATCTTTGCACTTGGTGGAGTGAAACTTCACCAGACTTGCAGCCTGTCCTACCTGATTCTCATAAGACTGAATTCTCCTCATCAACTTCACATCATCTGCAAACAGGGACACTTCTGAATCTATCCCTTCCGTCATGTCATTCACAAATACCAGAAACAGCAATGGTCCTACGACTGACCCCTGTTGAACCCCACTCGTCACAGGCGTCAATTCTGACGCCTTGTCACGTACTATGACTTGTTGACTTCCTGTCAGGTATTCTCTGATCCATTGCAGTGCCTTTCCTATTATACCTGCCGGATCCTCTAGTTTTTGCATTAATCTCTTATGTGGAACTGTGTCAAAAGCCTACTTACAGTCTAAGAAAATGCTGTCTACTCACCCCTCTCTCTCTCGTGTCTTACTTCCGTCACCTTGTCGTAAAACTCCTCTAGGTTTGTGGCACAGGATTTCCCTCCCCCGAAACCGTGCTGGCTGTTGTGTATAAGTTCATTCCTTTCTAGGTGCCCCACCTCTCTTCTGATAATCTTCTCCATGACTTTGCATACTGTACATGTCAATGACACTGCTCTATAGTTTAATGCTGCGTGTGTCTCCTTTCTTAAAAATTGGGACTATATTTGCTGTCTTCAACATCTCAGGTAGTTGCCCTGTTTCGATAGATATGTTAAAGACTGTTGTTAGTGGCACACACAGCGCCTCTGCTTCCTCTCTCAGGACTCACGAAGAGATGTTGCCCGGACCCACCACCTTCGAGGTATCTAGTTCACTCAGCAGCCTTTTCACCACCTCCTCTGTTGTGTGTGTCTGGCACTTGTTGGTGTACCCCACCATTCCGGCTTTCCTTAAATTCATGTTGAGTTCCTCACATACTTCGCGGTCGTTTCTTGCGATCTCCCCTCCTTCCTTCCTCAGCCTGATTACCTGGTCATTGACTGTTGTTTTCCTCCTGATGTGGCTGTACAATAGCTTCGGGTCAGACTTAGCTTTCGATGCTATGTCAGTTTCATATTGCCGCTGGGTCTCCCTCCTTATCTGTGCACATTTCTGGCTCTTCGACCAATCTCCTTATTTTCCTGGGTCCTTTACCTTCTATACTTTTTCCATTCTCTAGTGCACCTAGTTTTGGCCTCTTTACACCTTTGGGTGAACTAAGGGCTCCTTCTGGTCATTATTTTATATTAACACATCGGCCGATTCCCACCAAGGCAGGGTGGCCCGAAAAAGAAAAACTTTCATCATCATTCACTCCATCACTGTCTTGCCAGAAGGGTGCTTTACACTACAGTTATAAAACTGCAACATTTACACCCCTCCTTCAGAGTGCCGGCACTGTACTTCCATCTCCAGAACTCAAGTCCGGCCTGCCGGTTTCCCTGAATCCCTTCATAAATGTTACTTTGCTCACACTCCAACAGCACGTCAAGTATTAAAACCATATGCCTCCATTCACCCCTATCAAATACGCTCACACATGCTTGCTGGAAATCCAAGCCCTCGCACACAAAACTTCCTTTACCCTCCTCCAACCTTTCCTAGGCGACCCTACCCCGCCTTCCCTCCACTACAGATTTATACACTCTCGAAGTCACTCTGTCTCGTTCCATTCTTCTACATGTCCAAACCACCTCAACAACCCTCCTCAGCTCTCTGGACAATCGTTTTGGTAATCCCGCACCTCCTCCTAATTTCCAAACTCGAATTCTCTGCATTATATTCACACCACACATTGACCTCAGACATGACATCTCCACTGCCTCCAGCCTTCTCCTCGTTGCAACATTCATCACCCATGCTTCACACCCATATAAGAGTGTTGGTATAACTATACTCTCATACATTCCTCTTTACTTCCATGGACAAGGTTCTTGTCTCCACAGACTCGAAGTGCTCCACTCACCCTTTTCCCTCATCAATTCTATGATTCACCTCATCCTTCATAGACCCATCCGCGACATGTCCACTCCCAAATATCTGAATACATTCACCTCCTCCCTACTCTCTCCTCCAATCTGATATCCAATCTTTCGTCACCTATTCTTTTTGTTATCCTCATCACCTTACTCTTTCCTATATTCACTTTCAATTTTCTTCTTTACACACCCTACCAAATTCATCCACCAACCTCTGCAGCTTCTCTTCAGAATCTCCCAAAAGCACAGTGTCATCAGCAAAAAGCAACTGTGACAACTCCCACTTTGTATTTGCTTCTTTATCTTTTAGCCCAACACCTCTTGCCAAGACCCTCGCATTCACTTCTCTACAACCCCATCTATAAATATATTGAACAACCACGGTGACATCACACATCCTTGTCTAAGGCCCACTTTTACTGGGAAATAGTCCCCTTCCCTCCTACACACTCTAACCTGAGCCTCACTATCCTCATAAAAACTCTTCACTGCTTTCAGTAACCTTCCTCCTATTCCATACACCTGCAACATCTGCCACATTGCCCCCCATCTACCCTATCATACGCCTTTTCCAAATCCATAAATGCCACAAAACATCTTTACCCTTATCCAAATACTGTTCACCTATATGTTTCACTGTAAACACTTGGTCTACACACCCCTACCTTTCCTAAAGCCCCTTGTTCATCTGCTATCCTGCTTTCTGTTTTACTCTTAATTCTTTCAATAATAACTCTACCATACACTTTACCAGGTACACTCAACAGACTTATTCCCCTATAATTTTTGCACTCTCTTTTTTCCCCTTTGCCTTTATACAAAGGAACAATACACACTCTCTGCCAATCCCTAGGTACCTTACCCTCTTCCATACATTTATTAAATAATAGCACCAACCACTCCAAAATATATCCCCACCTGCTTTTAACATTTCTATCTTTATCCCATCAATCCAGCTGCCTTACCCCTTTCATTCTACCCACTGCCTCACGAACTTCCCCTACACCCACAACTGGCTCTTCCACACTCCTACAAGATGTTATTCCTCCTTGCCCTACACACGAAATCACAGCTTCCTGTCTTCATCAACATTTAACAAATCCTCAAAATTTTCTCTCCATCTTCCCGATACTCTAACTCTCCATTTAATAACTCTCCTCTCCTATTTTTAACTGTCAAATCCATTTGTTCTCTAGGCTTCCTCAACTTATTAATCTCATTCCAAAACTTTTTCTTATTTTCAACAAAATTTGCTGATAACATCTCACCCACTCTCTCATCTGCTCTCTTTTACATTGCTTCACCACTCTTTAACCTCTCTTTTTCTCTCCATATACTCTTCCCTCCTTGCATCACTTCTACTTGTAAAACCTCTCATATGCTAACTTTTCTCCCTTACTACTCTCTTTACATCATCATTCCACCAATCGCTCCTCTTCCCTCCCGCACCCACTCGCCTGTAACCACAAACTTCTGCTGAACACTCTAACACACATTTTAAATCTACCCCATACATTTTCGACCCCATTGCCTACACTCTACTAGCCCATCTATCCTCCAATAGTTGTTTATATCTTACCCTAACTGCCTCCTCTTTTAGTTTATAAACCTTCACCTCTCTTTTACTTACTGATTCTATTTTCCTTGTATCCCATCTACCTTTTACTCCCACTGTAGCTATAACTAAAAAGTGATCTGATATATCTGTAGCCCCTCTATAAACATGTACATCCTGAAGTCTACTCAACAGTCTTTTATCTACCAATACATAGTCCAACAAACTACTGTCATTACGCCCTACATCATATCTTGTATACTTATTTATCCTCTTTTCTTAAAATATGTATTACCTATAACTAAACCCCTTTCTATACAAAGTTCAATCAAAGGGCTCCCATTATCATTTACACCTGGCACCCCAAACTTACCTACTACACCCTCTCTGCATGTTTCTCCACTTTAGCATTTAGGTCCCCTACCACAATTACTCTCTCATTTGGTTCAAAAGTTCCTATACATTCGCTTAACATCTCCCAAAATCTCTCTCTCTCCTCTACACTCCTCTCTTCTCCAGGTGCATACACGCTTATTATGACCCACTTTTCGCATCCGACCCTTATTTTAATCCACATAATCCTTGAATTTACACATTTATATTCCCTCTTTTCCTTCCATAACTGATCCTTCAACATTATTGCTACCCCTTCCTTAGCTCTAACTCTCTCAGATACTCCTGACTTAATCCCATTTATTTCTCCCCACTGAAACTCGCCTACCCCCTTCAGCTTTGTTTCGCTTAGGGCCAGGACATCCAACTTCTTTTCATTCATAACATCGGCAATCATCTCTTTCTTATCATTTGTAGCTCTTGGAAGCAAACTTCTCCTCTGCCTAATTGCATTTCGTTGACACGAATTCCATCATTTCATTTACTGATTTTTCCAACAGTTCTTTTTCCCAATGAACCTCATCCAGGAAATTCCTCATGCCTGTGTAGTCCCCTCTTTTGTAGTTTGGCTTCTCCTGTCCTATTCTTCCTGCTTTCCTCTCTACTTTTAACTACAAGTATTCGAAGCTCATTACCACGTGATCACTAGCTCCAAGGAGCCTCTCATATGTGATGTTCTCAATGTCTGAACTATTCAAGGTGAATATGAGGTCCAGTCTTGCTGGTTCATTCTCTCCTCTCTCTCTCTGATAGTGTTCCTAACGTGTTGATGCAAGAGGGTTTCCAGGACCACCTCCATCATCTTAGCACTCAACGTTTCTGGTCCCCTGTGTGTGTGTGCTCACCTAATTGTGGTTGCAGGGGTCGATTCATTGCTCCTGGCTCCGCCTCTTCAGTGGTCGCTACTAGGACACTTTCCCTGCTCCATGAGCTTTATCATGCCTCTTCTTAAAGCTATGTATGGTGCCTGCCTCCACTACCTCACTTTCCAGATCTTCCACTTACTGACGACTCTTTGACTGAAGAAATACTTCCTAACATCCCTGTGACTCATCTGAGTCTTCAACTTAAAATTGTGGCCCCTTGTTGCTGTGTTCCATCTCTGGAACTTCCTGTCTGTCTCTGTCCACCTTGTCGATTCCTCTCAGTATTTTATGTCTTTATCATGTCCCCTCCTGTCCTCCAGTGTCGCCAGGTCGAGTTCACTTGACTTCTCTTTGTAGGACATGCCCCATAGCTCTAAGACTAGTCTCGTTGCTAACCTTTGTACTTTCTCTAGTTTCCTGAAGTGCTTGGACAGGTGTGGGTTATAAACTGGAGCTGCATACTCCAATATGGGCCTAATGTACTCGGTGTACAGGGTCCGGAATGACTCCTTACTGAGATGTCTGAATGCTGTTCTTAGGTTCGCTAGTCGCCCATATGCTGTAGCAGTTATTTGGTTGATGTGCGCCTCATGAGATATGCCAAGATCCTTTTTCTTTTTTCTTGAGCGATGTTTGTAGTCTTTGGCGCCCTAGACTGTACTCTGTCTATGGTCTTCTTTACCCTTCTCAATCTTCATGACTTTGAACTTGGTGGGGTTGAACTCGAAGAGCCAGTTGCTGGACCATGCCTACATCCTGTCCAGATGCCTCTAAAGTTCTGCCTTATCCTCTTCCGACTGAATTCTCCTCATTAACTTTGCACTGTTTGCAAACAGGGACACTTCTGGGTCTATTCCTTCCGTCATGTCATTCACATATCAGAAACAGCACCGGTCCTAGAACTGACCCCTATGGAACCCTGCTCATCACAGGCGCCCACTCTGAGACCCCTGTGTGTGTAAGAGCTGGAGAATTAGGAGGCAGGTTTGTATAAAGGCATGTGTCATGTGTGTAATCTTGGCACAAGTCTGCAAAGGAAAATTGGGTAACAGAACTCATGAAAAGCGAATTAGAGTGGGGAAGGAAGAAAAAAGAGCTTAGCAATAAGATGGAGGAGAGACTAGCTGAAGAGAGCTGGAAATGGGAGCTACAAGCCACAGCAAAAAAGGCTAAGATACAGAGCATAGAAGAGGAACTGAAATATTTGAAACAATCTAAAGAACCAAATGGCCGTACAGGAATTACAACAGAAACTGCTACATCAGTCACAAATGAGGGGACAGTATGGAACAAAGGAGTTAGTTAAACTATATGCAGAGGCCCGGGAAAAGACGAGGAGCACACCAAGAACAAATGAGGGGACTGAAGAAAATGAAAGAGGTAAGTTATACGCACAGGGCGTAACAGACCACGGCAGTGTCCAGCAAAAGTTAAGAAGGGAAAGTGACAGACCACTGGGCACGGGGCAACAGACCAAGAAATGATTAAAGAAAAGAAAGCTGCGATAGAGGCAACTAAATCGAATCAAGGGATACAAAGGGAATTGTAGTGGAAGAATGAAAGAGAGAGGTCAATCTTTGTTTATGGGCTCAAGGAAGTTGAAGGGGAAACGTATAAAGCAAGAAGACAGGGGGAGAAAAAAGTGATTGAAAGTATCATGAAAAGAATAGGAGAGGACGACATGACCCAGCTGACAAATTTTCTGAGAATAGAGGGGATTGCAAGAGGAAGAAACCAGCCAATCAAAGTGATTTTCAAAGGAAAATAGGCACAAAACAGAATCCTGCAGGAGAAACCACGACTAAGGGACATAGCATCATGGAGGGTGTACCTCGAACGCAACAGAACATGAGAAGAAAGACAGAAACTGAAAGAGAGGGTACATAGACGTAAGGAGGAAAGAGAGGCAAAGATGGAGATGGGCAGGAGAACCCAGACTCAAGAGAAGGAACAAATACAACCTCTCTTAGAACCACCTACAGAAGGCCATCAACCCCGACAACCCCAATGCACCCAAGCAATCTAACCCACTTGCCATACCCACTGCCCCCACCACCCTCAACAAAAACTCCACCTTCACAACAACCCCCATAGTTCCTCACCAGATCTCCCGCTTCCTCAACCCCCAACATAACCCCCAGGAGTGACATGAAAGAATTAAGGATATCAAGATATCATAGCACTCACAAAAAATGAAACTCAACGGGATAACAGGCGCAATCTTTCCACCCAGATATCAGATCCTGAGGAAAGATAGAGGGAGCAGAGGAAGAGGAGGAGTTGTACTGATTTGAGGAAATGGAAGGAATGGATAGAATGAGCGAAAGGGACTACATAGGAACAATTCAGTCTGGGGGCCCTAAGGTGGTAATTACAGTGATGTACAACCCACTACAGAACTGCAGGAAGTCAAGAGAAGAATATGAAAAGAGCAATGGTGGACACTGAGGTGGCCAGAAGAGCCCACATGGATAGAGCAAAGTTACTAGTTAAGGGTGATTTCAATCACAAGGAGATCGACTGGGAAAACCTGGAGCCACATGGGGTTCCCGAAACATGGAGAGCCAAAATGTTGTATGTGGTACTGGAAAACATCATGCATCAACATGTTAGGGACACTACCAGCAAGACTGGACCTCGTATTCACCTTGAGTATTTCAGACATCGAGGACATCACATACGAAAGGCCTCTCGGAGCTAGTGATCATGTGGCTCTAAGCTTGGAATACATAGTGGAGTTACAATTGGAGAGGGTAACAGGAGTAGGATGGGAAAATGCAAACTACAAAAGGGAAGACTACACCGGCATGAGGAACTTCCTGCAAGGGGTGCAGTGGGAAAGAGAATTGGTAGGAAAAATCGTAAACAAAATACAAGGAGGCTGAGGAGAGGTTTGTTCAAAAGGGAATCAGAAATAATGGAAATACCAGAACGAGCCCTTGGTTCACCCAAAAGTGTTGGGAGTCAAAAACTAAGTGTGCTCGAGAATGGAAAAGGAACAGTAGACAAAGAGATTAGTCGAAGAGCCAGAAACGAATATGAACAGATAAGGAGGGAGGCTCAGCGACAATAAGAAAATGACATCAGGAGAAAAACAACAGTCAAGGATCAGGTAATCATGCTGAGGAAGGAAGGTGGGGAGTTCACAAGAAACGACCAAGAGCTCAACATGAGATTTAAAGAAGTATTCGTAATAGAGACAGGCTGGACTCCAGGAAGTCAGAATAGGGGGGTACACCAACAAGGAATACATCAAGTGGTGGATGAAATACACACAACCGAGGAGGAGGTGAAGAAGCTGCTATGTGAACTTGATACCTGAAAAGGCAGTGGGACCGAACATCTCTCCGTGGGTCCTTAGAGAGGGAGTAGAGATGCTGTGTGGGCCACTAACAAAAATCTTCAACACATCCATTGAAACTGGGCAACTACCTGAGGTATGGAAGATGGCAAATGTAGTCCCAATCTTTAAGGAGACATGGTACGTGGCGAGGTGTCAGAGTGGGCGCCGGTGACGAGTGGGGTTCCACAGGGGTCAGTCCTAGGACCGGTGCTGTTTCTGGTATTTGTGAACGACATGACGGAAGGAATAGACTCAAAGTGTCCCTGTTTGCAGATGTGAAGTTGATGAGAAGAATTCAATCAGACGAGGATCAGGCAGAACTACAAAGGGATCTGGACAGGCTGCAAACCTGGTCCAGCAATTGGCTCCTGGAGTTCAACCCCACCAAGTGCAAAGTCAGGAAGATTGGGGAAGCGCAAAGAAGACCGCAGACGGAGTACAGTCTAGGGGGCCAGAGACTACAAACCTCAATCAAGGAAAAAGATCTTGGGGTGAGTATTACACCAGGCACATCTCCTGAGGCGCACATCAACCAAATAACTGCTGCAGCATAGGGGCGCCTAGCAAACCTAAGAACAGCATTCCAACCTCTTAATAAAGAATCGTTCAGGACCCTGTACATTGTGTATGTTAGGCCCATACTAGAGTATGCAGCACCAGTTTGGAACCCACATCTAGCCAAGCACGTAAAGAAGCTAGAGAAAGTGCAAAGGTTTGCAACAAGACTAGTCCCGGAGCTAAGGGGTATGTCCTACGAGGAGAGGTTAAGTGAAATCGACCTGACAACACTGGAGGACAGGAGAGATAGGGAAGACATGATAACGACATATAAGATACTGAGAGGAATTGACAAGGTGGACAGAGACAGAATGTTCCAGAGATGGGACACAGCAACAAGGGGACACAGTTGGAAGTTGAAGACTCAGATGAATCAAAGGGATGTTAGGAAGAATTTCTTCAGTCACAGAGTGGTCGGGAAGTGGAATAGTCTGGGAAGCGATGTAGTGGAGGCAGGTTCCATACATAGCTTTAAGAAGAGGTATGATAAAGCTCATGGCGCAGGGAGAGTGACCCAGTAGCGGCCAGTGAAGAGTCGGGGCCAGGAGCTATGACTCGACCCCTGCAACCACAACTAGGTGAGTAAAAGTAGGTGAGTACACACACACACACACACACACACACACACACACACAGGTAGGAAGCTGATTCAGTGTAAAAGAAAATACAAGTATAAACAAAATCTCTTTGAGTTGGCTGTGACCGCTTAAGCAATAATAATTCCCAAAAATATTTGAGTATCTCTTAAGGCCAGTTGCAACCTGATGCTATTATAACTTTTTCATTAAAAATTACTTTATGCACCTTTTTAAATTCCTATGTTCAGTTTAGTTCCTACAGTTACAACAGTTTACAACAGTTTACAACAGTTTACAACAGTTTACAACAGTTTACAACTGTTTACAACTGTTTACAACAGTTAGGTTGTTGAAGATGGCGTAATCTCTATTCCGAAATGTGTATATATATATATATATATATATATATATATATATATATATATATATATATATATATATATATATATATATATATTGTTGATATAAAGATGGCATATACAGTAGATGAGGTGTGAGAGATACATGTCTAGTACATACTGTTACATGTTTGTCACTGATTATAATGCGAAAATCTCATCCAGCTCCTCAGAGCTGGGGCGAGTGCCCAAAATAGAGCATTACCCCTCTGAACAGCAGCGCTGAGTTGCTGGAACAGGAACTTATATGCACTCTTTCCCCATGAGCCAAGGGTCTCCGAGCCTATGGGAACAAACATATAATGATGGGCAAGTTCTCCATATTTTCTCGACTTTTGTAACTCCCTGAAGGTGGCAGCTGTAGTCCCACACCACCTGCTTGCCGTCTGTCCAGGCTTGAAGGGTGATACCATCTGGACGCTTTTGGCTGCCATCAGATCTGCATAGTTGGGGTGGTTCCCTTACTGCTGGGCATCCGGCTGTTGTGAGGCTCCTCTTGATAATGTTATTAACCTCTTCATGTCTTGCAATCTTTCCTTCGGATTTACGACACACAAGACCATGGTACCCGAATCGGTCTGGTGCTTCACTGCCACAAATACACCTGTGTTCGGCGAGAATAGGGGCGGCAAGTCGAAGGGCAACACCAATGCGGATGGTCTGTGGGTCGAGGCGTGTGCCAAGGCTGAAGTTGGGAACAGCCAACAGAAAGTTCCCTGCATGAGGAGCTCTCACTGCCAGGAGGCGGGCTCTATCATTCCCTGACACACTCTGAAGCATTGCTGAGGCTATATTCTATACTATTGGACCATCCCATTGCGACTGTTTGTAGTTGTTGGGGGAGCAGGCCTGGTTTCAGAGCCCGTTAGATTATCCCAGATCCTGGTTCCGTTAACGAACTTTTGGTCATGGATTCCAGTCTTGTCCCTAAGATGTACAGGGAGAATCACTGCTACAAGACCTCTGGATGCAATGCATGAAGACAGGAAAACAGGTAGAGCAATCTGAGATGACTTGCGGACACCAATGCCTCCTAGCCTGACTGGGAGTGTAGCTTGGTCCCACTGCCCATCTTCTAGAGTAAGGTTAAGTACTTTAGTAAAGATCTGTCTCAGGATACTGTCAAATTCGTGCAGTATAGGGTTATCATATGAAGGAGCACATCTTAGGAAATATGTCAACCTGGGCAGACTCAAGCATTTTGTGAGAAGGTACAATATACATATATAGTATATATATATATATATATATATATATATATATATATATATATATATATATATATATATATATTCATATGACCAACTAGATAAATAGTCAGGGACTCGAGTGCAGTCCTGGCACATAGCAGAGTAAGTGCTTTACAACACCTGCCAGACTATAAGTAAGATTAGGCGCAGGTACACATAAGTACACTTATCATACATAGTCCTACAAACCTAGGATACCCCCTCAAAAAAAGTCAGACAAAGTGACTTATTTCCACTGGGGTCCTTGACAGTAGGAATGTCTTCGAGAGAGAAGTTCTGCTCCTGTCTCAGTCAGAGACAACTATCTGTGACTTTACTGTCTCTCACCATCTGTGACTTTACTGTCTCTCACCATCTGTGACCTTACTGTCTCTCACCATCTGTGACCTTACTGTCTCTCACCATCTGTGACCTTACTGTCTCTCACCATCTGTGACCTTACTGTCTCTCACCATCTGTGACCTTACTGTCTCTCACCATCTGTGACCTTACTGTCTCTCACCATCTGTGACCTTACTGTCTCTCACCATCTGTGACCTTACTGTCTCTCACCATCTGTGACCTTACTGTCTCTCAACATAACCCCAAAAGCTTACATAGGGTCCATAAATACAAGATTTTTTTTTAATAAAGAGCTGTCAATGAATAAGCAAAAAAAAAAAAACCTGACTAGAACACGACCTTATCTTGAGGTTATAAACCATATGATGTTGTGGGTTTAGGGATAGATTACTGTGAACTACCATGAACATATTTTCTAATAACCCTCTGTTATTGACCAGACGTTTATTGCGACATATACTGAGTTTAGACTATATAACTCACGAAATCGTAATGACACGATTGCAAACAACCATACATGGTGGTTCGAACCGCGTCAGAGAGTCTCTGACGCGGGTTCGAACCCCACCCGTGGTATGGTTTATACTATATACATTTATTAGAAGGAAAGTCTCTCCCACTAACACCATGTTAGAAAGACAGTTGTTATTGTTGTTGTTGTTGTGAGGAAGTCTCTATCGGGAACAATGTTTACTAACCTCCTTATAGAATTTTATTAAATCACGTTTTGTTATGGGTAGAGCTTTATCAAGCAGTGTTTTGCTCTGTGTAGAGCTTTATCAAGCAGTGTTTTGCACTGTGTAGAGCTTTATCAAGCAGTGTTTTGCTCTGTGTAGAGCTTTATCAAGCAGTGTTTTGCTCTGTGTAGAGCTTTATCAAGCAGTGTTTTGCTCTGTGTAGAGCTTTATCAAGCAGTGTTTTGCACTGTGTAGAGCTTTATTAAGCAGTGTTTTGCTCTGTGTAGAGCTTTATCAAGCAGTGTTTTGCTCTGTGTAGAGCTTTATCAAGCAGTGTTTTGCTCTGTGTAGAGCTTTATCAAGCAGTGTTTTGCTCTGTGTAGAGCTTTATCAAGCAGTGTTTTGCTCTGTGTAGAGCTTTATCAAGCACTGTTTTGTTCTGTGTAGAGCTTTATCAAGCACTGTTTTGTTCTGTGTAGAGCTTTATCAAGCACTGTTTTGCTCTGTGTAGAGCTTTATCAAGCAGTGTTTTGCTCTGTGTAGAGCTTTATCAAGCAGTGTTTTGTTCTGTGTAGAGCTTTATCAAGCAGTGTTTTGCACTGTGTAGAGCTTTATCAAGCAGTGTTTTGCACTGTGTAGAGCTTTATCAAGCAGTGTTTTGCTCTGTGTAGAGCTTTATTAAGACATGTTTTCCTCTGTGTAGAGCTTTATTAAGCCACGACTTGATAAAGCTCTAGAGAGCTTTTTTATCTGCCTCACTTGTTAACAATACCTGCTAATGAGTACCACTCACAGTTGACAGTGACTGTGACCTCAGACTGTGACCGAAGTGCCAGTGAATGTGACCTCAGACTGTGACCGTGGTGCCAGTGAATGTGACCTCAGACTGTGACCGTGGTGTCAATGACCGTGACCTCAGACTGTGACCGTGGTGTCAATGACTGTGACCTCACACTGTGACCGTGGTGTCAGTGACCTCAGACTGTAACCGTGGTGTTAGTGATCTCAGACTGTGACCGTGGTGTCAGTGAATGTGACCTCAGACTGTGACCGTGGTGTCAGTGACTGTGACCTCAGACTGACCGTGGTGTCAGTGACTGTGACCTCAGACTGTGACCGTGGTGTCAGTGACTGTGACCTCAGACTGTGACAGTGGTGTCAGTGACTGTGACCTCAGACTGTGACCGTGGTGTCAGTGACCTGAGACTTTCACCGTGGAGTCAGTGACTGTGACCTGAGACTATGATTTATGTCAGTGATTGTGACCTGAGACTGTGAAATTGGCGTCAGTGACTGTGACCTTAGACTGTGACTGTGGTGTCAGTGACTGACCTCAGTCTGTGACCGTGGTGTCAGTTACTGTAACCTCATGACAGTGGCCATTGTGTCAGTGACTGTGACGTGAGACTGTCACCGTGGTGTCAGTGACTGTAACCTCAGATTGTGATTATGGTGTCAGTGACTGTGACCTGAGACTGTCACCGTGGTGTAAGTGACTGACCTTAAACTGTGACCGTGGTGTCAGTGACTGTGACCTCAGTCTGTGACCGTGGTGTCAGTGACTGTGACCTCAGACGGTGACCGTTGTGTCAGTGACTGTGACCTCAGACGGTGACCGTAATGTCAGTGACTGTGACCTCAGACGGTGACCATGGTGTCAGTGATCTCAGACTGTGACCATAGAGTCAGTGATCTCAGACTGTGACCACGGTGTCATTGACTGTGACCGTGCTGTCAGTGACTGTGACTGTGGTGTCAGTGACAGTGACGTGAGACTGTGACCGTGGAGTCAGTAACTGTGACCCTGGTGTCAGTGACTGTGACCGTGGTGTCAGTGACTGTGACCTGAGACTGTCACCGTGGAGTCAGTGACTGACCTGAGACTGTGACCGTGGTGTCAGTGGTTGTGACCTGAGACTGTGACCGTGGTGTCAGTGGTTGTGACCTGAGACTGTGACCGTGGTGTCAGTGACTGTGGCCGTGGTGTCAGTGACTGTGACCGTAGTGTCAGTGACTGTGACCTGAGACTGAACCGTGGTGTCAGTGACTGTAACCTCAGATTGTGATTATAGTGTCAGTGACTGTGACCTGAGACTTTGACCGTTGTGTCAGTGACTGTGACCTTAGTCTGTGACCGTGGTGTCAGTGACTGTGACCTCAGACGGTGACCGTGGTGTAAGTG
This sequence comes from Cherax destructor, assembly GCA_009830355.1. Taxonomy (NCBI): domain Eukaryota; kingdom Metazoa; phylum Arthropoda; class Malacostraca; order Decapoda; family Parastacidae; genus Cherax; species Cherax destructor. The sequence goes on along the minus strand of WNWK01009051.1, from coordinate 11,582 downwards.
ATCTCGGACTGTGACCGTGGTGTCAGAGACTATGACCGTGGTGTCAGTGACTGTGACCTGAGACTGTGATTATGATGTCAGTGACTGTGACCTCAGAGTGTGACCGTGGTGTCATTGACTGTGACTTCAGCCTGTGACCGTAGTGTCAGTGACTGTGACCTGAGATTGTCACCGTAGTGTCAGTGACTGTGACCTGAGACTGTCCACGTAGTGTCAGTGACTGTGACCTGAGACTGTCCCCATAGTGTCAGTGACTGTGACCTCAGTCTGTGACCGTGGTGTCAGTGACTTTGACCTCAGACTGTGACCGTGGTGTCAGTAATTGTGACCTCAGACTGTGACCGTGGTGTCGGTGACTAAGACCTCAGACTGTGACCGTGGTCTCAGTGACTGAGTTCAGACTGCGATCGTGGTGTCAGTGACTGTGACCTCAGACTGTGACGGTGGTGTCAGTGACCTGAGACTGTGACCTTGGTGTCAGTGACTGTGACCGTGGTGTCTGTGACTGTGACCGTGGTGTCTGTGACTGTGACCATGGTGTCAGGGACTGTGACCTAAGACTGTAACCGTGGAGTCAGTGACTGACTTCAGACTGTGACCGTGGTGTCAGTGACTGTGCCTTCAGACTGTGGCTGTGGTGTCAGTAACTGTGACCGTGGTGTCAGTGACTGTGACCTGAGACTGTGGCCATGGTGTCAGTGACTGTCCTGAGACTGTGACTGTGGTGTCAGTGACTGTGACCTCAGACTGTGACCGTGGTGTCAGTGACTGTGACTTCAGACTGTGACCGTGGTGTCAGTGACTAACCGTGGTGTCAGTGACTGTGACCGTGATGTAAGAGACTGTGACCTGAGACTGACCTTGGTGTCAGTGACTGTGACCTGAGACTGTGGCCGTGGTGTCAGTCAATGTGACCTCACACTTTGACCGTGGTGTCAGTGACTGTGACCTCAGACTGTGACCGTGGTATCAGTGATCTCAGACTGTGACCCTGCTGTCAGTGACCTCAGTCTGTGACCGTGGTGTCAGCGACTGTGACCGTGGTGTCAGTGACTGTGACCTCAGATTGTAATTAAGGTGTCAGTGACTGTGACATGAGACTGTGACCATGGTGTCAGTGACTGTGACCACAGATTGTGACGGTGGTGTCAGTGACCCTGACTTCAGACTGTGACCGTAGTGTCAGTGACTGTGATCGTGGTGATCGTGTCAGTGACAGTGACATCAGACTGTGATCGTGGTGTCAGTGACTATGACCTCAGACTGTGACAGTAGTGTCAGTGACTGTGACCTCAGACTGTGACTGTGGTGTCAGTGACCTCAGACTGTGACCGTGGTGTCAGTGTCCTCAGATTGTGACCGTGGTGTCAGTGAATGTGACATCAGACTGTGACCGTGCTGTCAGTGTCTGTGACCTCAGACTGTGACCGTGCTGTCAGTGACTGTGACATCAGACTATGACCGTGGTGTCAGTGACATCAGACTGTGACCGTAGTGTCAGTGACTGTGATCGTGGTGCCAGTGACTGTGACCTCAGACTGTGACCTTGATGTCAGTGAATGTGATCTCGGACTGTGACTGTGGTGTCAGTGACTGTGACAGTAGTGTCATTGACTGTGACCTGAGACTGTCACCGAGGTGTCAGTGACTGTGACCTCAGACTGTGATAGTGTCAGTGACTGTGACTTCAGACTAACTGTGGTGTCAGTGATTGTGACCTCAGACTGTGACCGTAGTGTCAGTGACCTCAAACTGTGACCATGGTGTTAGTGACTGTGACTTCAGACTGTAACCGTGGTGTCAGTGACTGTGATCGTGGTGTCAGTGACCTCAGACTGTGCTCTTAGTGACAGTGACTGTGACCGAGGTGTCAGTAACGGTGACCTCAGACTATGACCGTGATGTATGTGACTGTGACCTCAGACTGTGATCATGGTGTCAGTGACTGTGACCTCAGACTGTGACTTGTTGTCAGTGACCTGAAACTGTGGCCGTGGTGTCAGTGACTGTGATCTAGGACTATGACCGTGGTGTCAGTGACTGTGACCTCAGACTGTGACCGTTCTGTCAGTGACATCAGACTGTGACTGTGGTGTCAGAGATTGTGACCGTGGTGTCAGTGACTGTGAATTCAGAACGTAATTATGGTGTCAGTGAATGTGACCTGAGACTGTGACCGTGGTGTCAGTGACTATGACATGAGACTGTGACCATGGTGTCAGTGACTGTGACCTCAGACTGTGACCGTGGTGTTAATGACATCCGACTGTGACTGTTGTGTCAGTGACAGTGATCGTGGTGTCAGTGACTGTGACCTCAGAATATGACCGTTGTCAGTGACTATGACCTCAGACTGGTGTCATTTATATTAGACTGTGACCGTGGTGTCAGTGACTGTGACCTCAGATTGTAATTATGGTGTCAGTGACTGTGACCGTGGTGTCAGTAACTGACATGAGACTGTGACCATGGTGACAGTGACAGTGACCTCAGACTATGACCGTGGTGTCAGTGACAGGGACCTCAGACTGTGATCATGGTGTCAGTGAATGTGACCTCAGACTGTGACCGTTGTGTCAGTGACTGTGACCTCAGATTGTGACCATGGTGTCATTGACTGTGTCCTCAGACTGTGACAGTGGTGTCAGTGACTGTGACCTAAGACTGTGGCAGTAGTATCAGTGACTGTCACCTAAGACTGTGACAGTGGTGTCAGACTGTGACCTGAGGCTGTGACAGTGGTGTCAGTGACTGTGACCTGAGGCTGTGACAGTGGTGTCAGTGACTGTGACCTGAGGCTGTGACAGTGGTGTCAGTGACTGACTTCAGACTGTGACCTTGGTGTCAGTGATCTCAGACTGTGACCGTGGTGTCAGTGACCTCAAACTGAGACCGTTGTGTCAGTGACCTCAGACTGAGACTGTAGTGTCAGTGACTGTGACCTCAGACTGTGACCGTGGTGTCAGTGACTAAGTTTAGACTGTGACCATGGTGTTAGTGACTGTGACCTCAGACTGTGACCGTGGTGTCAGTAACTGTGACCTGAGACTGTGACCGTGCTGTCAGTGTTTGTGACCTCAGACTGTGATCGTGGTGTCAGTGACTGTGACCTCAGACTGTGACCGTGGTGTCAGTGTATGTGACCTCAGATTGTGACCGTGGTGTCAGTGACATTGACAGAGGTCATGTGACCTGAGACTGTCACCGAGGTGTCAGTGACTGTGACCTGAGATTGTGACTTCATACTGTAACCGTGGTGTCAGTGACTGTGACCTGAGACTGTGACCGTGCTGTCAGTGTTTGTGACCTCAGACTGTGACCGTTATGTCAACGACTGTGACCTCAGTCTGTGACCGTGGTGTCAGTGACCTCAGACTGTGACCGTGTTGTCAGTGACCTCAGACTGTGACCGTGGTGTCAGTGACCTCAGACTGTGACCGTGGTGTCAGTGACTGTGACCGTTGTGTCAGTGACTGTGACCTTAGACTGTGGTCATGGTGTCAGTGATTGTGACCTCAGACTGTGACCGTTGTGTCAGTGATTGACTTCAGACTTTGACCGTAGTGTCAGTGCCTGTGACCTGAGACTGTGACCGTGGTGTTAGTGACTGACCTGAGACTGTCACCAAGGTGTCAGTGACTGTGACCTGAGTCTGTGACCTTGTTGTCACTCTGACTGCAGACTGTGACCGTGGTGTCAGTGACTGTGACCACAGACAGTGACCCTCGTAACAGTGACCTTAGTCACAGTGTACTGTAGTATTGTATAAGCTAAAATATAGTATATGCAATAAATGGCGATAGAAAGGCTCATAAAAAGGTCATTTACTCTGAAATTTATAAAATAAACTTGAATAAATTCACAAGCTAGGAGACCAAGCTAGGAGACCAAGCTAGGAGACCAAGCTAGGAGACCAAGCTGGGAGACCAAGCTGGGAGACCAAGCTAGGAGACCAAGCTAGGAGACCAAGCTAGGAGACCATGCTAGGAGACCAAGCTAGGAGACCAAGCTGGGAGACAAGCTGGAGACCAAGCTGGAGACAAGCTAGGAGACCAAGCTAGGAGACCAAGCTAGGAGACCAAGCTGGAGACCAAGCTAGAGACAGCTAGAGACCATGCTGGAGACCAAGCTAGGAGACCAAGCTAGGAGACCAAGCTAGGAGACCAAGCTAGGAGACCAAGCCTGGAGACCAAGCTAGGAGACAGCTGGAGACCAAGCTGGGAGACCAAGCTAGAGACCAAGCTAGGAGACCAAGCTAGGCACTGAACCAAGCTGGAGACCAAGCTAGGAGACCAAGCTAGGAGACCAAGCTGGAGACCAAGTAGGAGACCAAGCGGGAGACCAGCTGGAGACCAAGCTAGGAGACCAAGCTAGGGAGACCAAGCTAGGAGACCAGCTGGAGACAAGCTGGAGACCAAGCTAGGAGACCAAGCTAGGAGACCAAGCTGGAGACCAAGCTAGGAGACCAATGCCAAAGGAGACCAAATCTGGAACCAAGCTAGGAGACCAAGCTGGAGACCACAGGGAGACCATGCTAGGAGACCAAGCTAGAGACCAAGCTGGGACCAAGCTAGGAGACCAAGCTAGGAGACCAAGCTAGGAGACCAAGCTAGGAGACCAAGCTGGAGACCAAGCTTGGAGACCAAGCTAGGAGACCAAGCTAGGAGACCAAGCTAGGAGACCAAGCTAGGAGACCAAGCTAGGAGACCATGCTAGGAGACCAAGCTAGGAGACCAAGCTAGGAGACCAAGCTAGGAGACCAAGCTAGGAGACCAAGCTAGGAGACCAAGCTAGGAGACCAAGCTAGGAGACCAAGCTAAGAGACCAAGCTGGGAGACCAAGCTAGGAGACCATGCTAGGAGACCAAGCTAGGAGACCAAGCTAGGAGACCAAGCTTGGAGACCAAGATACAAGTCGATATCTTCCAAAATGGTTGGTTTACAAGAGTAATATAGTCACATGTACAACACCTGGATATCTGTATTTGAAGACGTTTTGCCAACTAGTGGCTTCAACAGTTCAGTATAGAGAAGATATGTGACAACAGTGGAAGCTGAGGTAATCAGTCCCTTACATTTGTAAAATTACACACAGAAGACAGTGGAAGATGAGATAATCATGTATATAAGTGTTCAGTACCTTAAGTAAACGAGATAATCAGGTATGTAAGTGTTCAGTACCTTAAGTAAACGAGATAATCAGGTATGTAAGTGTTCAGTACCTTAAGTACTTAAGTACAAGGTGTTCAACACTGATTAGTTCATCTTTCACTGTGTTCTGTGTCAAATTCTGGGAGATGAAGGACTGTTAAACTTATGTTATTTTCTTCACACAACTTTTCTGTTTGAACTAATAAAGATACTGACTGGCGTAATGTCTTTAAAACAAGACATCCAGGTTTTGCACATGTCTATTTGATCATCTTGTAGGTAGTGAACAGTATATTATTATATATACTGACAGAAATACAGTAATAATAATAATAATAATAATAATAATAATAATAATAATAATAATAATAATAATAATAATAATAATAATAATAATAATAATCTTTATTTACTACCAGTACATGTACAAGGTATACACACCATAGCTGACATCAGTAACATACTACTATATAGAAAGCCCCTTGTTATGCTGAGCATTTCCCGTAAATTAGGTCAGTTTTGTCCCAGGATGCGACCCACACCAGTCCACTAACACCCAGGATGCGACCCACACCAGTCCACTAACACCCAGGTACCCATTTTACTGATGGGTGAACATAGACAACCTGTGTAAAGAAATACGCCCAATGTTTCTACCCTGGCTGGGAATCGAACCCAGACCCTCGCCGTGTGAAGCGAGAGCTTTACCCACCAGAGCCCAGTGTTAAATAAGGTATTTAATTCTGTAGAACTTTAAGTCTACAACAAATTCCCACAGTGGTAAGACATTGCTAGATATCTGAGTTTGTCTGCGTGTGTCTCTTGTTTAATATTATGATGCAGGACGGACCTTCAACTTCCACTGAATTACGTAAGAGAATGAGTCGTGTAACCTTCAAGTGAGGCGCTATAATGCCGGCGAGAGGTTCTTGATTCAAGGAATTAAGAGCTTCTTCTTGTTTCTCGGATGAAACCTGATTATCTGCTATTTTCTAGAAGTTGTTTCACCCTGTGGTTTTAGGGCATCCTCTTGAATATAATAGAATTAACACCTTCATCTGATATAATTATGACGTGATCAGAGAGCTTTCCTACTCTCGCTGCTCTGCCTTTAACCAGGTTTTCTAGTTGCCTGTTCAACCAGGCTGTTGCTCTTGACATCCCGCATTATTGTGTTATGTAAATGGAATAGGAATACTATAAGCTGAACTTTGGTAAGTTGAGATAGGAAGAAGCATAGGTAAGGAAGGAATAAGAGAGGTGAGGAGACGAGGTCATTAAGGTAAGTGGCTTAATTGTGGCTTATATTCATGAAGGTTTGTGTATGTGTGTTGTGTTGTGCATAATAATCAGATGAACGTGTATGCCACACCACCCATCAGAGACACCTGTATGCCACACCACCCATCAGAGACACGCATGTATGCCACACCACCCATCAGAGACACGCATGTATGCCACACCACCCATCAGAGACACACATGTATGCCACACCACCCATCAGAGACACATGTATGCCACACCACCCATCAGAGACACACATGTATGCCACACCACCCATCAGAGACACGCATATATGCCACACCACCCATCAGAGACACACCTGTATGCCACACCACCCATCAGAGACACACCTGTATGCCACACCACCCATCAGAGACACACATGTATGCCACACCACCCATCAGAGACACACATGTATGCCACACCACCCATCAGAGACACGCATGTATGCCACACCACCCATCAGAGACACGCATATATGCCACACCACCCATCAGAGACACACCTGTATGCCACACCACCCATCAGAGACACACATGTATGCAAGATGCATACATGCAGGGCAGTGAATTGGTGGTAGGTACACTTTTATTGTTACCAGTTGTTTTTTAAAGCGCAGGCGGCAAGTTGTTTGGACTAGTTGTAAGGCGCTTGCTGGAGTTAGGTAAGGTTAGTCAGGCGCTTACTGGAGTTAGGTAAGGTTAGTCAGGCGCTTACTGGAGTTAGGTAAGGTTAGTCAGGCGCTTGCTGGAGTTAGGTAAGGTTCGTCAGGCGCTTGCTGGAGTTAGGTAAGGTTCGTCAGGCGCTTGCTGGAGTTAGGTAAGGTTCGTCAGGAAACAGGACAAGTGTTTCCTGATTCGGGTCTTAGTCAGATGATGACCAGAAGTTAGAGCTTTTGGTCATCTGACCGAGGCCTCTCGCTGGCTTACCGGTCCACCCCTTTAAAAAGTATGGTCATAGTTATAAACACTAGGAGCTTGTGGTCAGCTGATATAATTCTGAGGCGGTGTCCTGTCGTAGGTGGTTCTCAAATGCTACTGCTTAGATGTCAGGTGTCATCATTAAGGATGGCTTTATCTATGGTAAACAAAGATTGTCTCTGGTGTTGCCCATTCTTCTATATCTTCAGGGACATCACTCTGAATCTTTGGTCTTGGGAAGTCCTCCTTGTCCCTGAACCGTCGGACTCTTTGTCAGAGGGACATCCTGTGGGTTCTCTGGTTCTTTGATTATGTAGTCAGTGGTATTAGTTGACAGGGGAGGGGGTCTGTCTAGTATGTGGAGTTCTTGCTTGACATGTAGTTATCGCTTCTTTAGCTTGTCAAGTATGACATTTATTGCATCGATTTCTTGTTAGATGTGGAGATCTTCCATTCTGATTGTGTTGGTCAGTCTGGTGCCGGTGATAAAGAGAGTGCCTTGTTCTGGAGTCAGTAGCTGTAACATGTTTTATCTTGTTAAAACATGGACACACAAGGATATTCAAGCATATTTCATATCATCTTATAAAGATGCTTCTTGATATGAGACGGGACCTTAATAAACCTGTATAGCTGAATGAGGTGGACTTTTGATTAGTTTACCTTTTTGGTGATGTGGAGTGGAGTAATCCGTCGATGTCGTAGCCCATGACATTATTCGGGTTTTTAATGGTGATAGGAGGACCCCTGAGGAGATATACCCACTGTTTTCAATTGTTGTGGCTTAACATTTAATAGTGATGATAAAAACTTTGTCAGGTTTGGTCGTGATTCTCCGTTTCTTCTCCTAGTTGCCTCTTCTTCGCAGTTCTATATTCATTTTTTTCTGTCATCCTCTCATGTGTGTTTCTCCCGGCTCCAGGAGTGGATCATAATACATGGGAAACATCGTCAGCAAATTGGTCATCTAACATTATTATACAAAAGACTTTTACATGTTCCTTTTATATATATGAGTTGGTTTTTCAAGTGTTATGTATCCAGTGCTTCTCTTGAGTTATTTGTGGTATCCATATTGAGTAGGTAAGTAAGGGCGCCTTGTCTGGTGTCACGAGGTATGTGGAAGTCACTGTCTAGCTTCAGCTAGGCGCCCATACTTATCTGGAATCTGGCTGAGTGGTGAAAGTACTTTGTACTATGATACAGAGTTTGCAGGATCGAATCCTTTTGTGGACTCAAATGTATGTATGTATGTATGTATGTATGTATATATATATATATATATATATATATATATATATATATATATATATATATATATATATATATATATATATATATATATATATATATATATATATATATATATATATATATATATATATGTCGTGCCGATTAGGTAAAACTTGCGATTTTGGCTTAAATAGCAACGTTCTTTTGCCGAATAAGGCAAGTGAAAAATTGTGTATTTAATAATTTCGCAAAATTCATTCTGAACCTAACGATTTTTATTTCATTGTGCTTGTTTATAATAATAATAATAATAATAATAATAATAATAATGACTTCATTTACTACAAGTACATGTACAAGGTATACAGACCATAGCTGACATAAATGACATACTACTATATAGAAAGCCCCTTGTTATGCTGAGCATTTCCCGCAAATTAGGTCAGTGTCCCAGGATGCGACCCACACCAGTCCACTAACACCCAGGATGTGACCCACACCAGTCCACTAACACCCAGGATGCGACCCACACCAGTCCACTAACACCCAGGTACCCATTTTACTGATAGGTGAACATAGACAACTGATGTAAGTAAACACGTCCAATGTTTCCACCCCTTTGCCGGGAATCGAACCCGGACCCTATCTTAACCTTTCTTCGGTGTACAGAGTCTTGAACGATTCCTTTCTGAGGTGCCGGAATGCTATTCTTAAGTTTGCCAGGCGCCCATATGCTGCAGCAGTCATCTGGTTGATGTGTGTTTCAGATGTGCTAAGTATTATACTCACACCGAGTTCCTTTTCATTGAGTGAGGTTTGCAGTTTTTGGCCATCTAGGCTATACTCTGTCTGCGGTCTTCTTTGCCCTTCCCCGATCTTCATGACTGCAGTTGGTAGGGTTAAATTCCAGGAGCCAGTTTCTGAACCAGGCTTGCAACTTGTTCCTTTGTAGTCCTACCTTCTAGAGCATCCAGAACCTTGTCGTAGTAGTCCAGTAGTTGGGACAGACAGGAGCGACCTGCTCTAAACCCGTGCTGCCCTGGGTTGTGTAATTGATGGGTATCTAGATGAGTGGCGACGTTAGCGCTATTGGTCTGTAGTTCTTTGCTATTGCTTTACTGCCCCCTTTGTGGAGTGGGGCTATGTCTGTTGTTTTTAGTAACTGCGGGACGACCCCAGTGTCCATGCTCCCTCTCCATAGGATGTTAAAAGCACGTGATAGGGGCTTCTTGCAGTTCTTGATGAACACGGAGTTCCATGAGTCTGGGCCTGGAGCGGAATGCATGGGCATGTCATTTATTGCCTTTTCGAAGTCATTTGGCGTCGTGGTGATGTCAGATAGGCATGCGTCTGTCAAGTTCTGTGGCACTCTCATAAAAAATTCATTTAGGTCTTCGACTTTGTCTGGTTAGTGGCTCCCTAAAAACTGAGTCATACTGCGACTTAAGTAACTCACTCATTTCCTTGCTGTCATCTGTGTAGGACCCATCCCGTTTAAGTAGGGGCCCAATACTGGTTGTTGTTCTCGACTTTGATTTGACATAACAAAAGAAATACTTTGGGTTTCTTTCAATTTAATTTATGGCTTTTAGTTCTTCCCGCGTTTCTTGATTCCTGTAAGATTCCTTTAGTTTTAATTCAATGCTTGCTATTTCTCTGACTAGTGTCTCCCTACGTATTTCAGAGATATTGGCCTCTTGTAGCCGCTCCGTTATTTTCTGCCTTCGCCTGTATAGGGAGCGCCTCTCTCTTTCTAGTTTGCATCTTCTCCTTCTTTTACTTAAGGGAATTTGCCTTGAGCAAACCTCAAGTGCCACAGAGTTAATTTGTTCTTGACATAGGTTAGGATCCGTGATGCTTAGGCAATCTTCCCAGTTTATATCATTTAGGACTTGGTTTACTTCTCTGAAAGAAGAAAAATCTAAGGGCTTTAACTCGCTGGCAGACTTAGAAGAAAGGAACGAGGGGCATAGATGAAGCCCCTGAGAAATGCAGACCAGATGATTACCAATTTCAGTGGCAACGGCAAGAGGGTGTGCTATATCGACACCGGCAACCTGAAGAACAGGAGCTGGGTCGGGGGAGAATTTACCACTTAATTTCCGCACTTTCTTCCAGACTGCACTCATTGAGGAAGCCGAAGTGACCGTAGAAACGTAATCTCGCCAGCAAGTGCGTTTAGCATCACTTATGACACGGCGAGCAATAGCTCTCTTCTACTTAAAATCAAGGAGTCTCTCTGTGGTTCTGTTATACCGATACCTGCCCCATGCAGCGCGTTTCAAACGCACTGCCCGAGCACAAGCAGGAGACCACCAAGGCACGCACTTCTGAGGATGCTTGCCCGAGGTTTGGGGGATAGAATGTGAAGCCGCTGTGAAGATGGAGGACGAAAAGAGATGTAAAACCTCATCAATGGAGGACGAGGTAGGAACCTCATGAAAGGCAGTAAGATGTGCGTAAAGGTCCCATTTCGCCCGGTCAAATTCCCAGCGTGGGCAATGAGGAGGTGGAGAATACAAAGGGGACAAAAGGACGTTTGGGAAAAAATGATCACTGTCATGTAAGCCCGGGGAGGACAGACCGGGGAAGCGGGACAGTTGAGGAAGAGCAGGAGAAAAAAATGAGTTGAGGATCAAAATGGGTAGGAGTACCCGTTTTTAAAAAAACATGGAGGGGAAGAGAAGCAAGAAAGCCCCAACTGAATGCCACGGGAGTCACAGTGCGACCTCCCAGAGAAAATGGTGGCGTTAAAATCGCCAAGTAATAAAAGGGGGTGGCGGCAAGGAAGAAACCAGAAAATCAACATCGGGGGATAGACAATCCCTGCGAAGGGGAGAGATAAAAAAAGAACAGAGTGATACCATTTATTCAAGTGGATACGGGCCGGTGTAATGTACAGAAGAATGAACATAGAGCTGAGGTATGGAACACCAGTGCTTATAAGAAGAGCACTTTCGTTAAAGGTTCCATGGGAAAAAAGGATCCGATGATG